>JAMZAV010001660.1:0-131253 GCA_024449915.1 Sweltsa coloradensis | reverse complement strand
AAAAATCGTCCAACATCCTCTAGGAGGTTCATCTCCCAAATCAGTGACATTCAATGCGTAAGATTAATAGTGGTATTAAACTTGATTCATTTCATATTATCCACCCTTGGATAACTCCATGAAACTGGTCGCTGTTTTGTAAGCGAGGTTTGCAACCTAAAACAAATAAAGAACCCACATGTTTTTTTATAAAGGTCAATCATAATTTGAGCTAGAGTAAATAGCTTCAAATGCTTCCCATGTACTTACCTCACTGAAATATTTTATTGAAAGGGGATCAAAACCTGGCGCCTTGAACTCGCATGGTCTGTTAGCCCGGGTCATCACAATCAACATTGAGCGCTTGAAGCTCGTTGAGGTCTCAAACCAATCAGATGCGTACAAACTCGCCCACTGCTGTGCTTTGAGGCAATTAAACAACAACACGTCAATTCTCATCTCATGCTCATCTCATCTTATCTGAAGCTCATCGAGGCCCCGAGCCAATCAGATGCGAAGACAGCCTTAACCACTGATGAGCTTCAATCCTCTTATCTCCTAATGTATTAGTGGTTATGTGTCAGTTATGACCCGTAAGTTGCTTAAATGGTAGCCTTGTATCAAGAAATGTGTTTCAGTACAAATTTAAACATGCAATTCTGCGACAAATACGGAACCCTGCACCAATTTTGCTGGTTGTCTGCTCACCTTCTATAGTTATCTTAGAGCATAGCTCCGATCTCAGTGCACCGATCTGTGCGAATGTGATTGGTTTATAGTAAGTAGTACGGTATGATGCTACAAATGACGCTGCTGTCTCTGAAGTTTGTTGGTTCGTTTCGGTTGAAAACGGCAACAAGCGCCGTGTATCGAACTTCACACCGTAAACTGTGGTTATAAGACCTGACATATTATGTAGCATAGGGCTGCGATTAGCGAAGAATTCATTACGGCATATTTTAATCGATACGAGTATATTCCATTGAAAAGTTACCTGGTCAGCAACGAGATCAGCCAGGGTGCTGAGCACGAGGAACACGGCCACAATCTGACAAGATGACAGAAATTCTATGACTGACTTGACTGTCATGCTTTCGGCCTGCAGAAAGAAAAGTGTGCAATTGGCAGTCATCATCATTCCATGCCCAATCTGGCCATCAGCTACCAAAGTGTAAACCTATCCTAGCCCCAAGGTATGTTACCCAAGGTATGTAACCCCAAGGTTCAATACTGGGTTCAATCTTGTACTGCAACTATATTAACGATATGACTAAGCTAGTTCTGCAGCGTCGTGAAGGTACAGGGGAAAACTGATATAAATATTAGCCTGAACTTGCTGTCACGGAATTCCTGTCCTGCAATGAGACGCTCGCTTACATTGACTATCCTGGGTTATTGAAACTTTGAAAGATTTATTGAAATTATACATACACCTCTGAAGTTGCTTGCTATTGCAGAGTAACTAAGCATAAAAGTACGACATTCTCTACATATCCTAACAAGAACAGACTTGATATATATCCAACAACCACTGTTACTGAAATGTGACATAGGCCTACAATTTTTTTTTAAATGTTTTGTTTCACTGCAACCGTGATGACTTTTTAATTATGAACGTAAAAATTGAATTTTTTTTTTTTTTCTGTAATTAATTTTTATATTCATCAGGTTTTACTTAATTACTTACATGTGTAAATAACATCATCGCGCCTCCAAACACAATAATGTTTTCTGTAATAGCCACGACGAACAAATATCTAAGAAGTTTTCCAATGTCATTTGCCAAGCTGAAACAAACATGTACAACAGTCGCCATACCAGCAAAGTATGATAGTTTTGTCTAATGTGAGCTGTGAATGGTAGAAGTGACCTCTGTATCCCCCACAGACTACTGTGTGTGCTCTATATTTTAGGGTAGGGTAGGGTTGGGTTGGGGAGGGTTAATCCCCCCTCCGTATTGAAGTCGATGGATACAATAATAAATATCGCAATACTCATAAAAGTCCAAACCTTACCCTAAAGTGTCTTGATGCAACCTGACGAAAGTCCCTAGTTGAACACACATTTCCACGTCAAGTTCCTCCTTGGTCACCACAACAGTCTCCAGGTCACCAAACCTAGATGTTACATCCGGTCCAGGAGTTGCTTGGTCAGTGCTGTGACCTTGGGCCAGAACCCCAGGAAGGCTGGCTCTCCACCTGTTCGACCTTGAAGTTGTAGCCTGGCTCTTGTCGCCTCCGAGCTGTGTACGACGCAGAGACTTAGTGCGCTCTTCTAGCTCGCGTTGCTTCCTCTGCTTTACAGTTTGGAGCGAAGTGTTACGAACATTTTGAAATTTATTACAAGATATCTGTAGATATACATTTGCGTAGAGAAATGTTGTAAATATAGCTGCTATTGAAGAGTTTAGTACAAACACGACTAAAATAAACAGCAATATCGAGATGAAATGCGTTATTTCGTAGGCGGGAGATGAGTATACGTCGTATGGAAACCATCCCCTGGAAAGAAAACACATTTTATACACCGGATCGTAATAATTGTATAAATGTTCATTTTGAACGTAAATAGTAAATAATAATTATGGTTTATTTGTTTTAGTATTTGTAATGTCTAAAGCTATCTACTTTTTTATTTGTATTTACTTTATTATAAGATGAAGTAGTAAAGGCGATTTTTTTTTAATTAAATCTCGAAAATTCTTAACTAGGCCTATGGTATTTTATAAAGTATTCAATGAATGTTAAGTAGGCCCCAAGTAAACTTAACTAAATTTATTTACTAGAGTAGTAAGTACTAAATCGTTCTATAATTGAAAGTAGCTTGGAATAGTCTTACGGTACTATTGTCTTCCTGAGGGGTAAACAGCCAGCCAGGAAGTACGTAACTGAAAGCACAGCGGCTCCAGGAACCATACATAAGTATACGAACTTTTGGATCCACCCACAAACACGATGTGTTGATTTTAGCATCTTCCTTTGCTCATCATTATCCAGTGTGCATGTCTTGATTAAGTCATCAACTATGTCTAGAAGATGATTCAGTTTTGCCCTTTTTAAAAACATGGCCGCCACACAAAGAAAACAGTAAGACCATTGTATCATCATGTTGATATTCTCGACAACCACCTCGATGTTGTCTCGTCCTATGTAAATAGCTACCGGGTGAACCAGCGTTAAGTGAATCAACAGGAAGGCTAGGATCGCCCAAGGGTTGGAGGTGCGCAGGACCGATATCAAGGAGCGCAGGTGCTGATGACGGTTGATGAGCCGTCTGAGCCGGGGGTTCAGGTCCTGGATGTAGTAGTCCAGGGTGTGTTCAGAGTCCTCGGGGAGGAATCCTGTGGGAGAGAAGAGAACATGGGGGTAGATGGTTGCAGCAACAACTAGCAATACGTTGGTAACTAAGGTACTGGGTGCAACGCTAGACATAATTATATTAACGGCGAGGTTATGTATAGTGTATTTGAACCTGCACTGTTCCTGTTGGTTATGTGCAGGTCTAAGAATGCCCCAATTCCTTTAATGAATGTGTAAATGTGTATGTGTGGTTCATTGGTCTTGTGGTTAGCATCTCTGCTTCCAATGCAGAAGGTCCCGTTTTCGATTCCCCATATAGGCAGAAGTTTTTTAACTTCAGATTGGCTTAGGAATGTGTAAACGGTGACTTTGGAGCCGTACAAGCAACGAGGCACATAATAAATTCTAAGGTTGTTTCAGTTAAATAAGCAACAGAATAATTTGTATTCTCTTCTAAAACATTAGTAATACAACATTCCGTGATGATAAATGGTGCTCGCAGTAAGAACCGTTGTAGGGTAGGGATTAATGCCAAATCCGCTAATCCATAAACGCAACAGTAAAAAGCATTCGCGAAACGCCTCCGCCTATAGAGCGAGCATGCTTAAACGTGTCTTGTCTTGTTGTGTTACTGTTTCAGTAGTTAGGCCTGTATCGGACTAGTTATAAATAATATATAAATAATATAATAATAATCCTACCTTGCCAGAACAAGACAAGTCTCAATGAATACGTCGCTCCTCTTCTGTTGTTATCCGTGGCGTCTGAAACCTCAAGACTAAGCGTAGTTGCTGCCAGGAAGCTACCTAAACATAGTAAGAGTAGCTTCCCTACCTTGCCAGAACAAGACATGTCTCAATGAATGCATCGCTCCTCTTCTGTTGTTATCCGTGGCATGTGGAACCTCAAGACTAAGCATCGATGCTGCAGGAAGGTACCTAAACGAAGGCAACAAAAACTTGACTTGCTACTGTTGGGTCTTCGACAGCAGTGGTCGAGTTTCATTCCCCTCTCTACTTGCTGACAATTCATTGATTATTTATATATTGTCTAGTCTAGGTATATACTTTTCTCACAAAAACCGTGCATTATCGTTCGCGTGTTTGAACAATGTTTTGCTGAGAAAAAAACACAATGCCATGTTCTTGTGTTGTGGAAAAGCAATACCTCTGCATTTATTATAGGATCATTTGGGAATCATGACAAATATTTAGAGGGCGTGTTTGTGTTTGTTATTGTGTTTGTGTTTGTGTTTGTGTTTGTGTTTGTGTTTGTGTTTGTGTTTGTGTTTGTGTTTGTGTTTGTGTTTGTGTTTGTGTTTGTGTTTGTGTTTGCGTTTGTGTTTGTGTTTGTGTTTGTGTGTGCGTGTGCGTGTGCGTGTGCGTGTGCGTGTGCGTGTGCGTGTGCGTGTGCGTGTGCGTGTGCGTGTGCGTGTGCGTGCGTGTGGGCAACATTAAATAATCTTGATTTATTTTGACTATGGTACACAATATAATATTATATCTATAAAGAAAACAATACACCCAGCATAATATTTTTCAGTGACCTAAATAGCTTTTTTCCCACTGCCAAATTAGATCGTTGTTTAAGCATCTTCTGGTCGAACCCCCCCCGCTAGACGTACCCAGAACTGCGTCGGTCTCCGCGCCCGCTCGTCGTTGAGGATAGTTTCTCCCAAACTTGTTGGCGACCCTCGGTGACTGGTAGTGTCTCCAGCAGTTTGAACGTTCTCTGCGTGTCGCGGATTCCGTCGCATCCGCGGTCCCCGACGCGGCCCCTGTGCACTTGGAGATGTCTCAGCAGTACTTCTCTCTGGAACGAAGGATTCTCTTGACGCATTGCGCGGATTCCTCCAATGACGCGGCCCCGACGCTGGCACCCGTCATAGGATGTCTCCAGCAGTACTTCTCTCTGGAGCGAAGGATCCTCCGTCGCATCACGCGGCTTCCTTCGAACAAACAAAAAAGTAAAACACCCGCGATATTTTTTGGGTGTAACGTTATTATAAAGTAAGTAAGCAGGAAGTAACGTTACTCCAAGAAAAATAGCTTGGGTGTTTTTTTTTTGTGTTTTTGTTTGTGTTAGTCTGTTTGTTCGCGCTATACCGGGCAAACAGCATATTATTATGGTATCATGATGAAATTAAGAGGGGACCCTAGAAATCTCTGAACTTAGATCTACTACGATTTTTGGTACAATCGAAGAAATATTTCTCATGAATATTGTACTTTTACAATTTTTTACATTTGAATTTTGATATTTCGATGATTTGGGTTGATTCTGACAAAACGGGTGGGGCTACAACGTTCATATTTTACATGGACATTGAGAAATGGTAATGTAGTACCATTTGAAATAAAAAGATGGAACAGTTTGCCAGAATCCAGAGAAATAAAGGTTTTAATATGAGGTGTATAATAAATAACAAGAACTATAGAAACTTGACAACAATCACTTACAATGCGTAAGAAAAACGTGATTCGGGCCTCCAGATATATTTAACATTATGTTAATTGTTATTGCAATAGCAATTAATACTTCTTTTTAAAAATTATCTTTTAATTTTACAAAAATGATTTTGCAATTAGACTTGAAAAAGTAAAGAGATCCCACGCATACTAAAAATTTACAATAAAGCTCATCCATCAACGCGACTAAAATAGCGTTCGCGAAGCTGCGTAGTTATTGAGAATGATAATGACTATGCCTATAGAACTGAAATATGAAACGTAAAACATTCAAGGAAACAATGTTACATCGAATGTTGTTTCACAGCTGTGGTTTTGTGTATAGACATCGTGATGATACGGAATACAAATTGAATTCTAAAGAAAATGTACACGTGCAAATTAAGTTGAGAAATATAAAAAGATAATGTTATTTCTGAATTTCTTTCACCGGGAAACACTCCCGGAGGTGTAATCGATTAATTGGAACCCAATTCAGAACTCGGATCCAAAATGGCAGGTCACGTGACTCGCCGCCATCGTAGATCCGAGTCGTTCCACAAATCATTGAAGAACTACGGTTAATTCTATCTACTTCTTTGTTCGAAGAAATAAACACATAGTTTGATTGAAACGTTTGCTCGATTTGTTTCACAATGCGTATCTTGGTTAAATTCTAACTATCTTAGACCATGTACTTAGATTCTAAAACTGTAATCATTGAAAACCGTATATAGATCCACTGAAACTGTGAGCAGTCTGCGCAGCTTCCAAACAGTGAACACAACCAGCCGTGCGCGATCTAAGTGTCCATTAGAGTAAATGTCCCGACACCAGAAGCTCGTCAGACAGGTGCGCTGAATGAGGTGTCCGATCAAACTTGAGGGGTAGCTATCTCAACACTGCAGCCTATAAGATCGTCCAACATCCTCTAGGAAGTTCTAAATCTCCACTGAAACTGTGAGCAGTCTGCGCAGCTTCCAAACAGTGAACACAACCAGCCGTGCGCGATCTAAGTGTCCATTAGAGTAAATGTCCCGACACCAGAAGCTCGTCAGACAGGTGCGCTGAATGAGGTGTCCGATCAAACTTGAGGGGTAGCTATCTCAACACTGCAGCCTATAAGATCGTCCAACATCCTCTAGGAAGTTTAAATCTTCACTGAAACTGTCAGCAGTCTGCGCAGCTTCCAAGCAGTGAACACAACCAGCCGTGCGCGATCTAAGTGTCCATTAGAGTAAATGTCCCGACACCAGAAGCTCGTCAGACAGGTGCGCTGAATGAGGTGTCCAATCAAACTTGAGGGGTAGCTATCTCAACACTGTAGCCAATAACATCGTCCAACATCCTCTAGGAAGTTCTAAATCTCCACTGAAACTGTGAGCAGTCTGCGCAGCTTCCAAACAGTGAACACAACCTGCCGTGCGCGATCTAAGTGTCCATTAGAGTAAATGTCCCGACACCAGAAGCTCGTCAGACAGGTGCGCTGAATGAGGTGTCGGATCAAACTTGAGGGGTTGCTATCTCAACACTGTAGCCAATAAGATCGTCCAACATCCTCTAGGAAGTTCTAAATCTCCACTGAAACTGTGAGCAGTCTGCGCAGCTTCCAAACAGTGAACACAACCAGCCGTGCGCGATCTAAGTGTCCATTAGAGTAAATGTCCCGACACCAGAAGCTCGTCAGACAGGTGCGCTGAATGAGGTGTCCGATCAAACTTGAGGGGTAGCTATCTCAACACTGCAGCCTATAAGATCGTCCAACATCCTCTAGGAAGTTCTAAATCTCCACTGAAACTGTGAGCAGTCTGCGCAGCTTCCAAACAGTGAACACAACCTGCCGTGCGCGATCTAAGTGTCCATTAGAGTAAATGTCCCGACACCAGAAGCTCGTCAGACAGGTGCGCTGAATGAGGTGTCGGATCAAACTTGAGGGGTAGCTATCTCAACACTGCAGCCTATAAGATCGTCCAACATCCTCTAGGAAGTTCCTAAATGTCCACTGAAACTGTGAGCAGTCTGCGCAGCTTCCAAGCAGTGAAAACAACCAGCCGTGCGCGGTCTAAGTGTCCATTAGAGTAAATGTCCCGACACCAGAAGCTCGTCAGACAGGTGCGCTGAATGAGGTGTCCGATCAACCTTGAGGGGTAGCTATCTCAACACTGCAGCCTATAAGATCGTCCAACATCCTCTAGAAGTTAACCTCCCAAATCAGTGGCATTCAATGCGTTCGATTAATTGTGGTATTAAACTTCATTCATTTCATCTTATCCACTCTTGGAAAACTCCATGAAATTGGTCGCTGTTTTGTAAGCGAGGTCTGCAACCTTAAACAAATAAAGAATCAATGATTTTCAAAAAGGTAATCATAATTTGAGCTAGAGTAAATAGCTTCAAATGCTTCCCATGTACTTACCTCACTGAAATATTTTATTGAAAGGGGATCAAAACCTGGCGCCTTGAACTCGCATGGTCTGTTAGCCCGGGTCATCACAATCAACATCGAGCGCTTGAAGCTCGTTGAGGCCTCAAACCAATCAGATGCGTACACAGCCTCGCCCACTGCTTCACTCTGAGACAGTAATACAACAATATCTTTTAAATTCTCATCTCATACTCAGCTCATACTCATCTGAAGCTCGTCGAGGCCCCGAGCCAATCAGATGCGTAGACAGCGTCAACCACTGATGCGCTCCAATCCTCTTATCTCCTAATTAATGTTTTAGTGGCTCTGTGTCAGTTATGAGCTGTAAGTGGCTTAAATGGCAGCGTTGTATCAAGAAATGTGTGTGAAATTTCAACATGCGATTCTGCGACATATACGGAACCCTGCACCAATTTTGCTGGTTGTCTGCTCATCTTCTAGAGTTATCTTAGAGCATAGCTTCGATCTCAGTGCGCCAATCTGTGCGTTTGTGATAAGTTTGTACTTAGTAGGCCTACGACGGTATTATGCTACAAATTACGCTGCTGTCTCTAAATTTTGTTGGTACGTTTCGATTGACAACGGCAACAAGCGCCGTGTATCGATCTTCACACCGTACACTGTGGTTTTAAGACCTGACATATTATGTATAGCGTAGGGCTATGGTGTTTTTTAGCGAAGAATTCTGTACGGCATATTTTAATCGATACGAGTATTTGAGACTGAAAAGTTACCTGGTCAGCAACGAGATTAGCCAGGGTGCTGAGCACGAGGAACACGGCCACAATCTGACAAGATGACAGAAGTTCTATGACTGACTTGATAGTCATGCTTTCAGCCTGCAAAAAGAAAAATGTGCAATTGGCAGTCATATATAACATCCTTCCATGCCCAATATGGCCATCAGCTACCAACGTGTAAACCAATCCTAGTAGGAGTACCCCAAGGTTCAATACTGGGTCCAATCTTGTACTGCTACTATATTTACGATCTGCCTAAGCTAGTTCTGCAGTGTCGTGAAGGTACAGTCTGAACTAGCTGTCACGCTATTCTTGTCCTGCAAGGAGACGCTCGCTTGAATTGACTATCCAGGGTTATTGAAACTTTAAAAGATTTATTGGAATCATACATACACCTCCGAAGTTGCTTGCTATTGCAGGGTAACACACTTGACTTAAACAGACTTGATATACATCCAACAACCACTGTTACTCAAAAAAGTGACAGGCCTACAAAAAATAAAAAAAGTTTGTTTTCACCGCAACCGTGATGACTTTTGAATAATGAACGTAATAAGTGTATGTTTGTTGTGATTGTTTTTTATTTCAAAGTTTTGTAATTCATCTTTATCTGGTTTTACTAAATTACTTACATGTGTAAATAACATCATCGCGCCTCCAAACACAATAATGTTTTCTGTGATAGCCACGACGAAAAAATATCTAAGATGTTTTCCGATGTCATTTGCCAAGCTGAAACAAACGTGTACAACAGTCGCCATACAATCAAAGTATGTTAGTTTTGTCTAATGCAAGTTGTGAATGGTAGAAGTGACCTCTGTATTCCTCACAGAATACTGTGTGTGCTCTATAAAATGTGAGCCTCGTGATAGTTTCAGGGTGGGGGTGGGGAGGGTTAAACCTCCCCCCCCCCCAGCCCCCGTATTGAAGCCGATGGATACAATAATAAATATCGCAATACTCAAACAGTCCAAACCTTACCCCAAAGAGTATTGGTGCAACCTGACAAACGTCCCCAGTTGAACACACATTTCCACGTCAAGTTCCTCCTTGGTCACAGCAACAGACTCCAGGTCACCCAACCCTGATGTTACATCCGGTCCAGGCCTGAGCGGAGTTGTTTGGAATCTCGGGTTATATCTTCTAGCTCGAGTGCTGTGACCTTGGGCCAGAACCCCAGGAGGGAGGGCTTTATACCTGAACGTCCTTGCAGGTGTAGCCTGGCTCTTGTCGCCTCCGAGCTGTGTACGACGCAGAGACTTAGTGCGCTCTTCTAGCTGGCGTTCCTTCCTCTTCTTTACAGTTTGGAGCGAAGTTGTACGAATATTTTGAAATTTATTACAAGATATCTGTAGATATACATTTGCGTAGAGAAATGTTGTAAATATAGCTGTTACTAAAGTGTTTAGTACAAACACGACTGAAATAAATAGCAATATCGAGATGGAATGCGTTATTTCGTAGGCGGGAGATGAGTATACGTCGTATGGAAACCATCCCCTGGAAAACAAACACATTTTATACACCGGATCATAATAATTGTATCAATGTTCATTTTGAACTTTAATAGTAAATAATAATTGGTTTATTTGTTTTAGTATTTGTTATGCCTAAAGCTATCTACTTTTTATTTGTATTTACTTTATTATTAGATGAAGTACTAGGCTATTTAAAAAAAAGATTAAATCTCAAAATTCTTATTAACAAGGCCTTTTGTATTTTATAATGTATTCAATGAATGTAAAGAAGACCCCAAGTAAACTTTACTAAATTAATTAGCTAGATTAGTAAGTATTAAATTCGTTCTATAATTGAAAGAAGCGTGGACGAGTCTTACGGTACTATTGTCTTCCTGAGGGGTAAACAGCCGACCAGGAAGTACGTCACTGAAAGAAATGCGGCTCCAGGAACCATACTCAAGTATACGAACTTTAGAATCCACCCACAAACACGATGTGTTGATTTTAGCATCTTCCTTTGCTCATCATTATCCAGTGTGGATATCTTGATTAAGTCATCAACTATGTCTAGAAGATGATTCAGTTTCGCCCTTTTTAAAAACATGGCCGCCACACAAAGAAAACAGTAAGACCATTGTATCATCATGTTGATATTCTCGACAACGACCTCGATGTTGTCTTGTCCTATGTAAATAGCTACCGGGTGAACCAGCGTTAAGTGAATCAACAGGAAGGCTAGGATCGCCCAAGGGTTGGAGGTGCGCAGGACCGATATCAAGGAGCGCAGGCTCTGATGACGGTTGATGAGCCGTCTGAGCCGGGGGTTCAGGTCCTGGATGTAGTAGTCCAGGGTGTGTTCAGAGTCCTCGGGGAGGAATCCTGTGGGAGAGAAGAGAACACTGTAGCGCTCACTGGGGGGTTGTTGGTTGCAGCAACAACTAGCAATATTGTTATGTACGGTATATGAATGACTTACATTGAGTATTCATTAATATCCATTTTTTGGTTTTGAAATGATAATGATATATAAGGCATCATATGAGCCGTAATTACTATCAACAATGAATGTTGTGGTTGCGATACATAGAAATGTGATGTCATCGTAAACTTTGGAGTTACAAGTCTGTTATTATTTTGATTGTGTTTGGAGTACAAAGGAATGCTAACATTTCCAATAACACGGGTTTCTGGTATTTAATAAAGAGGTCAAGAGCTAAGAGACGACGGAGGGGACTGAAAATGATTGGTGATTGGTTTTCGGACATTAGGGAATCAGGTGGGGGTCAGAGAAGCAAAGGTGACAATGGTATTCAAGCCTCATGGTAAGGGGAGAATGACCGTGCACAGTCAGGGGTTCGATGCTTGGTGCATACCGAGGTGCGTTCTGATCGGGGAGTTCTGTTTGAGAGGTCAACGAGGAAGGTGAGCAGAGCCTACTGAGTGCTCCCGCTGTGGCGGGAGTAGCACGACAAACTGTGGAGAAGCACTTAGGAGCTGAACGAAGGTAGAAGCAAGAGGAGGTAAGAGTGAAGACACCAAGGGAACGCGGGTTCAGCTCATACCGGAAACTACTATGATTTCTGATTAGTAGTCTGTGATAAGGGAATTCAGTGGGAGTCGAACTTATGATCAAGAATGCAGAATCTTATACAAGGACAAGATTAGGCTTGTAGGACTATATGGTGATCCCCAAATTGAGAATGACTGTTATTTCATGTGTTTTACCCTGATTGTTTCCCGGTCCAAATCCTACAGAATACATACGGTAAGGATTGTAGAGCCTGTTACAGTTAGAGCTGCGCCCCAAGAAAGCATTAGACACCTACCATCTACAACTCTGTCTACAACCCTTATCAACAATATGTTGGTATAACTAACGTACTGGGTGCCACGCTAGACATTACCCCCACAAATACAAAAATATGTAAAAAAAAAAAAAAAAAAAACGGCAGCCAAGCTCTCCTTCAAATGTTTTCGGCTTTGAATGCTGTGAGATATAGAAGTTAGGCCAAGCTTTTCATACATTCTCTCTAGTTTCGCATTGAAAGAAGTAAGATCATTTCGTCTGAAACGAAAAACCAACCATTTTCGTGGTAAAAAGTAAAAAATTTAAACTGAAAATTATATTTAAAAGCAATGCTTGGTCATTGAATTTCGTTCATTACGAAACTCTAAAAAAGTAATTGGCAAGCCAACATTTTAGGGCAAAAGAAGAAAAGCTTGGCTTAAATTCTTTATTCTCACAGCATTGTCACAGCAAAGACTTTTGAAGGAGAGCTTGGCAAACGTTTTTATTAATACGAAATTTTGTATAGTGGGGATATACATATCTTTGCTGTTTTTCCTATCAAGGCGTTGTAATACTTGAAGCGATATTCGAGGAAATCGTCCGAAATTCAGCGAGAAGTTGAGTATTTTTTGACATTTGGCTCACGTTCCCCGCAAATTTAGCCTTGTGTTTGGTACGGCCTAAATATTTATACCTTTAACGACATGTTCAATTTCAATTTGTACAAATTACCACGCCTTATAGTTATTCGGTGTTTTGATTATCATCCAAAATTTTGATTTCCTCCGGTCCCTGTTACCCGATTTTGGGTTTGAAAGCAAAAGACACTGCGTCTGAGGTACATCTATATGTGGTCCAAGTTTCATAGTTCTAAGATGTACCGTTTTTTCTTTAGGCTCTTATTCCTCTCCGCCAGAATAACCACCTCCCAACCACCCAGGGAGCTAGCCGGAAGGATTTCAACGATGTTGAGGAACTTTTTTTAACACAGAACGGATTATCGGAGCGGGCTGATTTTTTTTGGTAGGTCATGTACCACATATCAGGTCATATACCGAGTTTCAAGATTGTAAATCTTTCGGGGCGGCGTGTGCAGATAGCTGAAACCCCCCCAACTCAGGTAGGAGTATACATGACGAGTTCGGTCTTCGCCTTGTAAGTATACACGTGTAGCACTTGGCTGCGGGCGATCGACCGTCGCCCTAGATATAAAGGCGAGGCTGTGTAGTGTATTTGAACCTGCTCTGTTCCTGTTTATTATGTACAGGTGTAATAATATTCCAATCCCTTTTATGTATGTGTATGTGTGGTTCATTGGTCTTGTGGTTAGCATCTCTGCTTCCAATGCAGAAGGTCCAGGGTTCGATTCCACCTATACGCAGAAATTTTTCAACTTCTGATTTGGACTTAAGCCCATCAGTCCCTGTCTTAGGAATGTGTAAACGGTGACTTTGGAGCCGTCCTATCAACGAGGCACATAATAAATTCTAAGGTTGTTTCAGTTAAATAGGCAACAGAATAATTTGTATTCTCTTCTAAAACATTAGTAATAAAACATTCCGTGATGATAAATGGTGCTCGCAGTAAGAACCGTTGTAGGGTAGGGATTAATGCCAAATCCGCTAATCCATAAACGCAACAATAAAAAGCATTCGCGAAACGCCTCCACCTATCGAGCGAGCATGCTTAAACGTGTCATGTCTTGTTATGTTACTGTTTCAGTAGTTAGGCCTGTATCGGACTAGTTATAAATAATATATAAATAATATAATAATAATCCTACCTTGCCAAAACAAGACACGTCTCAATGAATACGTCGCTCCTCTTCTGTTGTTCACCGTAACGTCTGGAACCTCAAGACTGAACATAGTTGCTGCCAGGAAGCTACCTAATCGAAGACAACAACTTGATACTGTCGGGTCTTCTCCTCCAGTGGTCGAGTCTCATTCTCCCTTCTACTTCCAGACAATTCATTGATTGTTTATACATGGCCATGGCCCAACCTTGAAATTTTTCATAATAACCGTGGATTATCATTCGCGTGTTTGAACAATGTAATGCTGAGAAAATAAGCACACGTTGCTGTGTTGTTGGGAAAGCAGTATCTCTGCATTTATTATAGGATCATTTTTTGTGAATCATGACAAATATTTAGGCGGCGTGTGTGTGCGTGTGCGTGTGCGTGTGCGTGTGCGTGTGCGTGTGCGTGTGCGTGTGCGTGTGCGTGTGCGTGTGCGTGTGCGTGTGCGTGTGCGTGTGCGTGTGCGTGTGCGTGTGCGTGTGCGTGTGCGTGTGCGTGATTACACGCGCACAGGCGGTGTACTAACACATAGTATCTCAGTAGACATAACCAGGTAGCAAAGACCGTTTATCATCATCTATGAATGAACGCATATTTTATAGTCAACCCTCCTCCGTATTGCAAGGTTCTCCTGCACCTGTGGTCGAAAATGCAGAATTTATCATGTATTGGGATAAACAGATTATCACTGACAAAACAATATTTCTTAACAAACCTAACATCATTGTATGCCATAAATCAAACAAAATAACATTGACGTTGCGATCCCAATGAGTAAAAACATTGAGACTCCGAGAACACTCAAGTGGGAAAGTATCAAAATTTAAGTCAAGAAATAACAAGACAACAACACAGACACATCAACTCACACATACACACTCACACACATAAACATTCACACACACACAAACACACTCACATAAGCTGCGTGAGGCCTGGTACAAGTCTAGTTTTAGTAATTTTAGTTATTGTGTTACTAATGAATACAAAAAACGGCATGTAGAACAAGATGGATTTTTCTCGAATACGGCTTATCGTATGTATTTTGAAGTAATCTTTCTAAAAAGTATAATATCATCTTGTTCTACCGCCGGTAGGGGTACCTCATCGAAATAAGCGTCTCCGGGCCGCCTGGCCGCTCGACCAATATTATATTGCACTTGTGGGACCTGAGTCCCGTTGTCAATAAATACTAAATTCAAGAACTTAGAATATGAAAAATGATACTGTCGTGCCTATCGTGATCTCGGCCACTGGAGTCATACCATCTTCCCTCTCTGCTAAACAACCATGCCTGGGCCTGTCTGCAAATCTCCACATCAGTATGAAGAAAGCAGCAGCATCTTTCAAACGTGCCACATCACAAAGTAAGAAGATTTTGGCAAAAATCCCTCTTTTTTTGTTTAAAAACATTTTTCCATACAATTGCTTGTTTTATATATAGACTTTTATTAATTTTGTTATCTCACTCATCTTTATTATTTTGTTAGTTTTGTCTACAATACTATATGTATATGCTTTCACCTGTTATAATGTAAACTTTTGTTGGGCTTGGGCCTCACCCCGCCTTATGTATACCAGGACGAAAATGTACTTGAACAATAAAGAACCACTTAATAATAATAAGGTGGAAGTAGCAGTGAGAATATTTCATATTTTTCTCGCTCACGACTAAAACGACGTTTCCCATCGGTCAGTCTTATCGGAAACGTCAACCTATGAGAAATCGACGTTTCTCTCCACAGGCATCTCTCAGATATCAATCACAAATGAATCATTCGTCTCAAAAGACTATTGCTCATAGATTTAACCTTTCGTTTGACACTCGCAAGCAAAGACCGGCACCGCTAAATTGATTTAGTTGAAGCGTCCTCGTTTCGACGCCATGTTGTTGAGGTCGGAAGTTACTCATCTCACCACCAGGGGAGAGCGGGGGATACCATTGATATTTAACATCTATAGTTGGCTAGATCCGCAGTCTTGGTCCACTTCCTTGACAATTTGAAGACATTTTGTTAAGGTGAGTTTGCATGTTAAGTAGATGGGAGCGATTTGTAGCCCAAATATTTTTAAAGATGGCCGTTAGTCTGACAAGTGAGCATATTAGACATTAACACCAAATGATTTATTAAATTCCCTACGCAATAAATTCTTATTGTTTCTGTTTGTGCATTCTCATGTTGCACAAGCTAAAACCGTATCAAACAATCCAGTAAAATACTTCATTGCATTTAAAAAAGCATAAATTACAACGCCAAATCGCCATTTTGAAAAGGAGGGATTGATGCTTCAATTTGCTGTGCGGAGGTATTGGAGACTGCGGATCTAGCCTACTATAGGTGTTTACTATCTATGGGGGATACAAATAAGAGACGCACTTCTCTTCTGGCTCGCGCGGGCAAGAGGTTAATGCTGATGAGCACTAAACTAATGCGGTGTTAACTGGGTGAACAACATTCTAGCAAGCAGAGTGATGCGGGAGGTCACCGGTTCGAACCCACCACCAATAAATATAATCCTGACTGAAGGCTAGTCCGAGTTTTTCCTCAGTCACAGGGGAGGTCCAGGATTGAACACCCTAATAAAAATAAAAAGACCATCAGCATTCGTTTCCAATTATCCGAAATCATATTAATTATTATAACTAATACAATACATTGTACCCCTATATATTTTTACATGTTAGTTCCTAATGATAGGATCTGCACCGGCAGGCAAGGTCGGGCACAGGGAAACTGATATAACTAACTTACTCAGAGAAAATACTTAGGCTGTACGACATTAACTTAAATATATTGAAAGGAAACGACTTTAGTAAATATACAATAAGAATATACTTTCCGCGAGAAACAAAACATATTTCGTCGTGTGTGGCGTATTTAGAGAAGCAAAGAAACTCAGCAGGGCAACATTTTAAAGACGAAAATATTAGTATAACTTATGAGTTTGATGCGTGTTTCTTATTGGTTTATTAATGCTTACAGTGCAGAATTCCCAGGAAGCAAATCACCCTTTTATATCCATTATTACATAATATTATGGTTAACTTTACTTTTATGTAAAATGTGACTTTAGAGTGATCCTATATATATATATATATATATATATTCCTATTTCACTACTCAAAATCAAAGATTGTAATATATACGAATTAACGACAATTGAGAACATCCATTACATGCGGCTTTCGAACCCACAGCCATTTTGGCTTCATATACAACAGAAATGCACCTCAAACAACGTTAGAGGTATATATTACTAAACACTGTGGATAAAAACTGTTTAATAAATAAGTTACCGTTAGATTTGTTCCAACTTACATTGAAATTAAATTATATCAGGAACTTATTTCACGTTATGGCTACGCAAGTAAGCTCCTCCCTCTTCATATAAGACTAGACAACGTAAAGATACAAACGGGTTAAGTTTGAGCCGTGTTTAAAAAGCTATTAAATATCCAACATTTTTCGCACGCTCAGAATCCGAGACCAACAATCCAGATTACCAAGAGGAAACGAAAGTTCTTTAACAGAAAGTTGTATATTTTCATTTTCATGTAGTTGTCACTTTTTATCCATCCAACGATTTAATATAATTAATTTTGAGCTGAAACCCAATTGAAACTTGTTGATTACACCACCGCTCGTGAAGTAAGGCACATTCTTGCCATGCCGCGCAAAACTTTGACTATTATGTTGTGTAGCGGAGCCAAAACACGAACCATTTATCTCGGATACTTTTGAATTGAGGAAATGCTCGGCTATTTTTAAGATTTATTTCGTGAAACTAGACCTTACTAAACGTCTGGTGATGTAACAGGTTTTCTGTACTTGTCGTGACTTGAAGATAAGGAAAACTGCATTTTTCAACAATGTTTCCAGTACAGTTAGAGAGAGCAGTCTTGTTACCCGCATTCATTTACTTCCATTCTCTACTTTGTTCGCATTAATATTTCAATATTACGCAATTAATTTTCAGAATATATTGTCAATTATTTTATAAATATTTAGTCGGCATTGTATTATGTTTATTCGGTAACGCTGAACCTTTCGATTTTGATACCTTATAATAACACGTTCAACATCTGCATCTGCATCTATCTAATTAGATTTATTTAGTTGTCCTCCTTTTTAAATCAGTTTTTAACTGAATAGGATAAACGTTAAATAAATAAATAAATAAATGACTTGTATTAATACGACTATATTTTGCATCCCCATTTTATTATTCGGGATGCAGACTTTGATATTATCTACCGTACATTACTCCTAACCCTTCATGTTTAGTGATGTTGTTATACGTAATAAACAGTACCGTTGTAATTATACCTATTAATTATTATCCATGCAGCTGTTTTAAATAATTGCCATGCTAAAATTAATACAACTACATACAGGTGCAATTTGCCATAGCGCGTCTTAAGATAATATAGGGAGAGAAAATGAAATACTAAAAACTTCAAGGTGGCACATATAACAATCATGATGTTTTGCATGGTGTTCATAATATTAATGATAACTATTACTGAATACATTGGTTTTAAGCATAAGCCAAGGGGGGCAAACTTTAAGACAATTGCTATAAATCAATAACTATAATAAAAGCATAATGAAAATTACATAATATATAAATTAAAAAGATGAACATTCGAAATATTATTATGGAAACACTCAACTGAACTTTAGCTAGATTACTTACCTTTTCCCTCGATATAATATGATTAATATATGATATATTATATATTACATAATATGATTGATATGATTAACATTTTGGAAAGCAAACCTTTCGTTTGCTGCAACGAATATAAAAACTTCGCTCACTATGTTGTGTTTTCCATGTTGGGACAATAAGTTTTTGTTTGTTATTTCACCATATATGAGTAAAGTAATAATTTCAATGAGACGGCGTCTTGGCCTGTGTCGGCCTCACTAACGAAGCCGTAAGTATTCAGCAACACTCCTTCAACCAATAACTTCACAAGACCAAGGTAATAGCGAGGTGTGCGTGAAGACACAACATCTTTGTAGCACGCAGCGAAGCGAATATTGTGATAATCGCAAACAATCGAAGTAATTTTACAAGTTGGCCAAATTGCGTGGCCCAAATATTGTCGTTTGAAAAACTTTCATGCGTCTTATTATATTCCGTGATGTTATTGTTGCGCTAGACACGTTAAATAAATGTTTAGATTTCTATTTTGAAGATTTCACCATTGTATCGAAAATAGTTTAATCATAATAATGAACGCCTACTAACTCTTAGCCAGTCGCGTTGTGCGTATACGTTTTATCAAAGAAAAAAGTCACGAAATTGTTTTTAAGGATGTAACACAAACTAATTATGTATTTTCTAGGACAAACTTTTGTACTTATTGAAGAAACCCCCTCCATAAAGGGTTACCATAAGCAAAAATTGGTTTGCAAATCTCCGGAAACAAGGACTATAACTTAGTTTGACCGAACTGAAAGGGTCATTTACATCAAATTCTTATTGTTTCTCCTCCTCTTTGACCCTTATCATCCACCATAAGAACACTGTTCTTCATTGTTGTCTGTATCGCGTGTTTTTTTTTTTTTTTTATTAAGGACGCGTCAACCGTTAGGTCATAATGCACCACTCTAACCTAGGGGGGGGGGGGAGGAGGGGCCCATGCTGTTTAGAACCAGCCATGGGTAAGAGGAGGAAAGTGGAGGTTCTCACGTCGCGTCGTCATTGTCTTCGTCATCGTTCGTGGTGTCATTGTCGTCATCGTCGTCGAGGGGTCGTCAAGGGAAGGGGGCAAGGTCCCCGACGACGATTGCCAGAGCTCGCCTCTATTTTCGGGGAGTAAAATACTACCCTTCATACTAGCTGATGTTTGCAAGGTGGACTATTACTCTTGAATCGCCTTTTACGATTAGCAGAGCCATGCTCTGGGCCAATTCTACCCCGGGCCCAGACGGGGGGACGGGGTATCGCGTGTTAATACATTCATTAAGTAAGGGATGTCAAACGATTCGATACCATCACTAAAATTCAAAACGATTAATATCAAAGCGTTTCAGAGTACGTCTAATCATGCCTAGATTACTCTATTAGCTAATGAATAAGACAACTGGAAGAAATGCTCATTTGTGTCAGTTAAATTGTTATGTAGGAATGAGATCTCCAATTCCATTACATTATTTTTTGTTTGTCATCACTCATCAGTGTTTAGATATTACAAAAGAGTGCGTTAAATCGATCATCGATGGGTTTCAAATTGATAATGCCGATTTAATATCAATTAATAAGATCTTAATATCGATCGGATATAAGTAATCATTTGAGAGTCCACCGAAGTAGCATTTTAAATCATTGCAATCATCTTCGAAAGAGAATCATCATCATGATAACCCTCGTTGCCCTCGCCTTCGCGATTTCTCCGTCATCGTCGTCATCGTCATCGATCAATCATCCTGTCATCGTCCCTCCTCCCATCATTGGAACCACAAGACATGTGCTTCAGAAGACAATGGTCGCCGATGGCAAGTCACAGATAGTGTGACCGAACGTATTATTACTAAACAAAGGTCAAAGTGAAACAATATTGTTGTTGCGTTGTTAATTTATTGTTATTGTGTTTCTACATTTGGCCTTAATCGATGGAGTCGGGATCACGGAATTATACGTTGGATGTAATGGACACCCAGCTGAGTTAAATAATAATAACATAAGATCGCATTGCCCTGGGCTCCCCCCCCCCCTTCTCTAGAATTGACAGTCAGCTGTGTGAAAGCTGTATGTAAAAACAAGCACTCCCCAAAATATGCATCAACAAACGGTAGTTATGGAATAAGAAGTTAAGTGTAGCCTTCTGAGAAGTAAAAATGTTTGCAAGCATACATCATTGAGAATTTAAGACTGTTGGCTGAGCTCCAGAAAACCAGGTTCTTACGCAGAACGCAGAGGTTAATCTGAATCACTTGGCAGCTCTATCGTTTGTACTGTCGGGTTGTGGTTTGCACCAAAATGTAAGAACTTCGGTATTAGAGCACATTTTCTAAAAAATTTGCTCACTTTTGTTATTTACAGACCGAAAATATGTCACTAAACTAGTAATTTTTAGTAATTTCGCAAGCTTACGTGAGAAAAAAAATATGGGAAATCTTAAAATGTGCTCTGATAGCGACATAAACGCTCATCATCGTCCCAAAAGAGCAAATTTTTTTAGTGAAAATTGGAGATTTATAAGTGGTCCAGACTGAATGTGAAATTAGCTGGATTTGCCGATGGAGCGAATTTTTCAATGGGCATTTAACGTTGGCCCCAGTCGATTTGAAAATTGTAAATTTTAATGTCTTGCGTTCTAGATTATTTTCGTTTTCCGTTACGAAGACAGCATTGTTTGTAATTGATGCTTGATAGCTTGATTTTCGCTCCCTCAATTTGAAATACAGATACAAGAAGAAGTGCATCAAGAGCTGTAACCATGCATATGTTTATTATTATTATTATTATTATTATTATTATTATTATTATTATTATTATTATTATTATTATTATTATTATTATTATTATTATTATTATTATTATTATTATTATTATTATTATTATTATTATTTATTTTTCTGTTCAACATTACATTTACATGGATGTGTTACAGAAAGGGGACAAGAAACGAGCCGCAGCGACCCATACAGTAGATGTCTTGTCCCCTGGCCTTAATTCTAATTTATTTCTAATGAGTGATGATGATCGATGAGAACATTAATTAATGAATAAGTGCATGAATGAATGCTACATTGTTGCACAAATGAGATGCGTCCCTAACTATGCCTATAGTTCCGCGACTCAAGCCTAGCAGGTGAGGTAACCCGAGCAGTGAGGTGTTCTCCAGGATATGTTGACACATCTCGCTGTGACTATGATGTATGACCTCCGCGTAAGGTTGTACAGCTCTGATCCAGTCACGACGTGATCTAGTCTGGTGTATGTGGTTACGTAGCGCCCTGCTGTAGCCAAGTGCCCGTATTGCGTAGTGCGTTGTGCCCAGTGGTAATAATTTGTATTTTGTTGTATTTTGTTGTAATAGTTTATCGATCTGTCGGCTAGTCAACTTACTTAGAAATCTCTCTGGCTACAATCACATTTTATACCACAAGTTGCTACATTATATATACACTCGCGCACATTTGTACTGGCCACATGCTTTAATTGTCATTAGAGCGTGCGAATGTTTGAGAGGCTGTGCTTCTGGCCCTTGATGTTGTAATACGCACAGACAGTTCGTGTGACCAGTCCGGAAGGTCATCGGATCGGTACCTGTCACCGGTAATCTTGATTGAAAGTGTCGTTCAAGGTTTGGCTCCTTGACAATGTCATTGCTTGGATTGAGTCATATAAATATCCCTCGAACATTCATCCAGTCTTTCTTTACTTCCTAAGTAACATGTAGAGAGGAGCACGTTGTTCCTGGACAGCTAAATAAGTTGAAGAAACTGATGGACTGGACAGAACGTAGTCAATATAGTCATGGTCCTGGTTCGGTAGGGCGGGGATCTAGAGGCGAGGGTCACTTCACTGGGTAGTCCAGGGCACGCTAGTTTCAAGATGTTTTTTTCGTAAAGTAACCAATTCCTCCTAGTATTGTGCACTCTGCCCAAAAAACAAAGAATTAAACTCACTTGCATATTTATTCACGTTACTAAGCAGCATCCATAATAATTAGTTCGTAAGGTGTAATATTTTGTATTGGCGAGCAAGAGCATATGTTACAATTGGTGCGTTCTCAACTCGTCTTAAGTCTAAAGGCATAAGGTGTAAGTCAATTAAGGATTGTCCAAAATCCTATCACCTTACGCCGAGCCAATCAGAACAGTGAGCTGTGTTATGTGTGAGAGTGAGAAAAGAGAGAGAAGAGAGCGTTTAATATGTAGACTGTCGTAAACGACTCTACTTTTTTTGCTTTGCTCCTTAAACCTTGCACCTTACACTCTAGTCGTTAATATGCATTACACACACACACTGGTATATAGCTGCTCCATCGGATGAATGCAGATGCTAGCGGCATCGGCGGGGCCGGGCGGGTCAATGAGCGATCAGTATTTTAAATTAGGGGTCGCTGATTGGCTAGAACTAGCCCGCCGGTGACGTCACCACCTGCAAGCTTCCGCTGGAGCAGCTATAGTTCCTGTGCTCGCCGCCTACAGCGCGCTGGGTGCAACAGGTGCACGCGTGGGTGTCATGGCGGCCGCGGCGTCACGACTCTACCTCACGACCGACCTACATTTCATCATCGCGCGCGGTGCAGCCTCTCGTAATCAGTGTACACCCTACACACTCCAGAGCACACTGGTAATTTCTTTCTACTCGGGCAATTAATGAACTGTGTGTGACAAGGAAAACACAACATTCCCGCCATGTGTGGAGTTAGTTGTGTGTTGCGTCACCAGAGCGCACGATGTGAGCGCCAGACGGCAGAATCGACAACTAGAAGTAGGGCACTTATTCCTTTAGTGTGTATCTGAGATGTACATGGTGGCCAGGGGCCTGCTAGCTGCTGGTCTGCTTCAACTCACCGGCTAGCAGATTTTGACATCAACTACTTGAAGGCGACTAAATTGACTAGAACAATCATTTAAAAAAGTAAGGTTATGAAGTAAAAATATGTTTTAAAATCTAAATTACCTTACCCAATTTGTAATGCCTGCTAATAGTTATTTTTAAACGTATATCCTATTCAGTTATTCAGTTACAAGAAACATTTAGAAATAATAACGTGTTACGAATTATTAACAAACAAGAAATATAACTGAATATCTATCTATTCAAATACAATCAACTACACAATTTATTTGTGTAGCTCCTGCCATTCAAAGTAGGCAATTTCGGCAACTACGCTCGGGTGCTAGCCTAGCAGACTAAACTCGCCTACTATAGCGACATATTATGCTCTTCTGACAGCCACTATTTTGCAACCACCTCCACCGCCAGTGTGATCTAGATCCTAGGATCTCCAGGGCCGGGCCTTGGGTTGTGTTGTATCTCGTAGGTCGTGGGTCGTGAGGTATAACCGATGTGGACAGAGTCAAGTCATCATACTCCAGACAGCTGGAACTCATTACATCCATGTCCACGACTTGGTTTAGTGTTTGACATGATGTTGGATCGTGATTGTATTATATCAATAGAACACTAGATGTTGCCAAACTAATCCAAACTACAACTCCACCCTCGGCTGGTTAATCGATCATGTATTAAAGCACTATAATCTGCAACAAAACAACTCTAGTCGTCCGCGGTGGATCATACGATAAGGGACCCGGATTCGAATCGCGCACATTGTACGAATTTTTTGTTCATCCTCATTTATCACCACTTGTCTCGAAAAGCAATATTGCAACAAAAGATACTTTAAGCAACATAAATCGTCATCATCTTTAGTCTCAGTTAATCAAAACTTTACAGCATTGTGTAAGACTAGACGAAGTTTGAAATCGCAATCAGACAGTGGCGTATCCAAGGGGGGGAGAGGGGGGACCAAAACCCCCTTTTTGAAAAAAAAGTGTACAGGAGAAAATAAAATAACTACAAATTACCATCTGACTAAAACATGATTTTAGTAGGCCTATATGAAAAGTTGGTGATGCTTTAAAAACGCACAGATTTTCACCCAAATTACCTTTAAATAGGAAACTTTTGGATTAAAAACAGGATTTTAGTAGATAAAAAGTTGGTGGTGATTTAAAAATGCACAGATTTTCACCAAAATTACCTTGAAGAAGTAAATTTTTTCCGGGGGGCAAGTTAGCCTTCGGCACATCTATGAAAAAATTGATTGAAACCCCCCCCCCCTTTATGAATTCCTGGATACGCCACTGCAATCAGATTAACACTAGAACGACGCCCGTAACTACACGGTTTTCAATCGATCTAGATTACATGTATGTGCATACTCAGATAGGTGATGTCTGTCTTTCCAAGTCCTCTAGATCTCCGCCACCTGGCGGAGGCTCGTCTAACTCGCTCGTGTGGCCACTAGGTTAGGTCGTCGCAACCCGTTCCACAATGTATAGCAGCCATATTGGTGACATGCACGAGAAATAGAGGGAATTTAAAAAATCAAAGTGAACGCGCGCCCTAAAACTTGACCACAAAATGACGATGTAGAGGCCAGAAAAGAATCGCGTGCATTTCGAGATAATAAAATTGACAACCCAATAAAAATGAAGCTAGTAATTTGTTGTAATGTAATTAATAAAATTAAATAATATTAAATACCCTATGTTATAGCTTTGGGTTTGTTACGGTTATAGTGTGATGTGTAGGATATCCATGAGCAATTTTTCTTAAAATTTTGAAAAATTATGTCTAAAAGCCTGTTTCTGATAGTGGATGAGCGTAGCGAGCGAAGCGAAGATTTCATTTCACTACACAGGAGAAATAATCCGGAATGTTTTTTTCATTTTTTTTCGTATTTTTGTCTGTCAACTAACACGATTCCGGCTAAACCGATACTCCAATTGCGCTGAAATTAATGGAGGCCTTCGAAATCTCTGAACTTAGAACTGCCACGTTTTTGAGCGCAATCGAAAAATTTTTTCTCATGAAAATCGCAATTTTACGATTTTTTCGATTTTTAAAAACTTTCTTCGACTTAAAACACCTACATGCTTTTTCCGATGGAAATGGTTTTTTCACAGAACCTTAATTTTATGAATTAATATATTCGTGTGAAATTTGAGCGCAATCGAAAAATTATTTCTTATGAAAATCGCAAATTTATGTTTTATTTTTTTTATTTTTTAAACATTCTTTGACATATAACACCTCCATGCTTTATTTGATTTTAATAATTTTTCACAGAACCTTAATTTTATAGACTTAATTTGATCGCAATCAAACAATTATTTCTCATAATAATTGCAATTTTACGATTTAAACAGCGTTTTGATAAAAATGCTAAGGCTTTTATAATTTTCATTTATTTTTTTAAAGTGAAAGGTGTTTTAGATTAAAAAAAAATACATCTTAACATTCACTAGACGGATTTTATAATTTTCGTTTTGTTTGATAAATACGATTTTTTTCCTTTGCATTGTTGGAAAATGTAGTTTTTTGTAACAAATCTTATTTCCCATATTTTAATTAAAAAACTATAAATCTCATCAAAAATTTGTCTAATAAATTTTTCAGAATAAGACTTGTGAGCATATCAAAAAAAGAAATTATACTAAACTAAATTACTAAAGTAGGAAAAAAAATGCTAGAATAAAAGTTTTGATAATAGCATTAAAAGTTTATTTATGTTGTTTTTTTTTTGGTAAATTTGAGTATAACATAGCCTAAAGGTTCAGTTAGTTTATTTTACATGAATTCACTGGGCCTTTATAACCTGTTAATCTAGTCTTCTTTAAAATTGACTAAAAATGTTATGAATAAACACTCTATACAGCCCTAGATTAGGCCAAATATCAGTACTGGTAAGCCATTTTCCCATGTAAAATAGCATACAGTGCTCAAGAAAAAAATCATTTTATGCTTTTAGCATTATATCAGCATAAAATAAATTTATGTATTCATTAAATAAAAAAGTAAACTTAAAAGCAATGAAAACAATGATAATGCAAAGTTGCTGCTTTTTCATACATTTTCAGTGAAATAACCCCCTAAACAATTACGCTCATCCAACAACGCGCCTGAAAAGACGTTTGCGAAGCTTCCTAGTTTATTACCAACATGCCTTGTGCCCAAAGCAAACACATGTGATAATAATATAGTGTCTACACATAATCATAAAAACACTAGTAAATGACGGTATTTTTCAAGGTGGCGTGTGAAAAATTACTATGTCGCCGAGAAATGCGAGTTTTAAAGGAAAACGACGACATGTCCAAACATAACCACTATATGACGTTATAGTGGCATTCATCCTGATTACTAACGTGGTATTGAAAGTCGTTGACGGCCTTCAGTGTTTTAGGTAATGAACTCACTAGTATGCAAAGTGCGTGAATATGTACTAGTTACTACATTCCCGCTCTAGAACTAGGCACCAAGATGGCTTCTAATTCGCTGCTGCGACGACCTAACCTAGAGAGTTAGACGATCCTCCGCTAGGCGGAGATCCAGCAGACCTTGTATCTTTCTACATGATTTGTTTAACCAAGTTTGGAGCTGTTTGGTCACCAAAATAACTAAACATCAACCAGAAATTGTAATTGTTTAGGGCTTTGAAGAATCGCAAAATATCTGTGTCTAGTAAATTACGAGAAATAATTATTTAGTTAACTGCTTTATAGGGTGAAATCATGATAAGAAAATGTTGATTTTCCATTGGTGGTTTAGTTTGTTTTAGATCTAGTAAGTACGAAACGTATATAATTTACATAGTTATTTGTACACATATCATTATGTGGTAGGTTAATTAATGCCTTCACATTGAACACGAATTAGTGCACGTATCTGTATTCTGCCAGCAGCATAGACCTATAATATCACGTGGCCATGAATTAGGCTTTGATCAGGGCTTTATGAGTAATATTAAACACGCATTACAATTACTTTACGGTATCTTTATATATAGACCTTTCTTTTTTTTTCTGAGAATTACTTTCAAATCACTTCCAATAATTCCTTGGAAATTAATCAATGTCACCATGACTTCGACGAATACAATAACATGACAAACATAATGTGTTTGATTAGTAAGTGTGTGCTTGATTCTCGGCTTTAATATTTAAGTACATCACAAATTAAAATGAAAAAAGAAAGTTATGACGATATATAACCATACATAAAAAACATAATTCTATTTTACAATCGAATGATAATGTTTTTCTGTTACTTCTAAAACCTTTTGTGGATAAAATTTTATTTTAATAACTCATACATTTGATCCCCAAAAATTTTCAATACAAAATTATGAACACAATACTAGAATATTTTTCTTTTAAAATCAAAAGTAATTTGACTAATATTTGAATAGTTACTCAAATTGTGACTAAATTATTATTTACTTGATGAGCTTATTATTTGATGGATAGTGACTTATCCATATATCGAACACTATAAGTTTGGTTTGGAATCTGGATGTTCAGTGTTTTGAATCTCTGATTAATACCTAATAATTTTGTCTACCATGCCATCAGGCACTACTGTATATTGTATATCTACTATGTACCTAGTTATAAGTTAGTTTTAGTTTGTAGCCTATATGGGATAACTTTCAATACTCTAATGTCTCAATGACATTATTATGAGTGCAATAATAAAGTCTTATGAATAATGTAACATGCTCAAATATTAATATAAGAATGCAAATAAATAAATAAATAAAAAACTTCAATTGAAACCACCGATGTATACATTGCGACTCTGTTGTTATTATAATTAATTAATTTAGTTTAAATTAAGCTATTTCAAAACCAATTACTTTTTTTATATACAACACATTATATAACAGTTCAAAAATACAAATTTACAAAATACCAAAATTTAAAAATTAAACATTTAATAAATTTAACAAAACTACGAAATTTCGAAATATTTCAAATTTTAATTTTCAAATTTCGAATTTTCAAAATGTACCAAAATTACAATTAAATACTAGGAAATTTAATTTTCACTAAAGTAAAGCAGCTATCTTTAAATTCTTTTACATGTTTTGCATTCTTAACTCCTTGATCAAACTGTTTGTAACTTTGCTTGATGCAGCCTGCTCTTGACTCACATTATTCGCAGCACAGCGCACGCAACAAGTATTGCACCTCTAACAACCCGCCCTGAAACCTGACAATACCCAGACAAAAGCCAAGGTGACGTCTACACTCTCTGGTTGATAACAACGTCACGAGCTGCGAAGAACAATACAACCGCATGTTCCAGCCTCACGTTCTTCAAATGTGAACAGTATCTAGAGCGGGGGAAAAATACTTACAAGTCGTGATGGGGTTATGAAATTGAAAACATTGGAATAGTTGATTGATTTTTTGCCCTAAATACAGATAGTTTGATGGACAGCATAATGGATGCACTTTCCTTTTTTTCGGCCGGTGGATTGATTTATTGATAACAATGTATTGGGGGTCTTACAAGGTAAATTAGGGTATTTGAATCACGATTTGCGTTGTCGATTTAGTGAAACGTGATTAATGTTAATTTATTTTAGGTAGCTCATGGTTAGTCGAAATTGAGATTTATTGATTAAGGTTAAATCATCAATAATGTTGTGAAGTAATTACATTTTGATAGCTTCAGATGGGTGTGCTTCAAGGATGTACATGTTTCACGTTTCACACAGCTACAGTATTAAAGTTTACATATATTCGCAAATATAACCGTTTACGAAAAAATATATATGAAGATTAACTTTTGTAAATAATAAAGAAACCATTTACTTAACCAGGATGGAGAAATTTGTGACTTTTAAGCTTGCACGCAAAGAAAAACTACAAAAATGACACTTTATCTGTAGTGAGTCGTAAGCAATGTGTAATTTTGAAGTTGAATAGTTATATTATTGAAACATTTTGTTTAATGTTTAGTAAATAAACGATTTCATCACAAATTCAGATTCCCCCAAGTCGTAGTTAAAAAATATGCGTGATTCGGCTGGTTATGCACTGGGTAGGCTTAACCTTATTTAAAAATCATTTTTTAAATGATGTGCTTTGTTGAAAGCAAATTTTCCATTGTGTGTTTATAATATAGTTAATTTTGTAATAATGTTAAATGGTAGACCCACTATTTTGTTATGTATGTTTAATTTGTTTCAAAATGTAAAATGTATTTCAAATAGCTTAATTCGATAACTAAATAAATAAAAATAACAATTCATTACTATAGCTGTTCCATCGAAAAAATGCAGATGCTAGCGTCATCGGCGGGGCCGGGCGGGCCAATGAGCGATCGGTATTTGAAATTAGGGACCGCTGATTGGCTAGAACTAGCCCGCCGGTGACGTCACCATCTGCAAACTTCCGAAGTAGCAGATATGACCTTTTTCTAATGCTTGTTATTAAAAGTTTCGTAATCAATGTTCAATGTTCATCAATCAAGTGAGTGTGTTCAACTGCTTTAAAACTATTGTTTTCTAGAGAGCGAGAGCAAGAAATGACATCCAGTCAAAGCATGATGTTAGTTTCGATGAGACTCAAAACGTATCTGCATGTTCGTATTCTCAACATCTCGCTCTTGGTGATGTGTCCGATCTGTTTGAAACTATGCTCGTCGTGTTCTGAATCGCCTCGGTTAGGTAACTGTCCGTGTTCGCCGATACAAGTGATTTATCTGTGTATTGGGCTGGGCTCAGCGAGGATCTCACTCCGGTGTCGCAAGATGGGGCTATCGCTCACAGCATCGTGGGCTCCCTGGTGGAGGCTGGCGCAACGAGGTGGCAGGCATTGCAAGACGTGTCCTAGGCTGGGGAGGCATATCAAAGTTATTAATTCCTTGTTATCTTGATAAGTTAGCCCGTCTTGGCCAGGAGTATTCCTGCTTATGGTAAAGACGAATACCAGCTCGCGAACTAAGTACGGTAGGGCCATGTTACTCTCCAAAGCTTCCCGTCCAAAAACTTCCCGTCCCCTGACAACCTCTCCGACGATGACGACGACGGCATAAGAAACCCCTTCCTTCCCTCCCCTTTTCCCATGGTTGATCGGGCCAGCATGGATCTGTCCTCCTCACATAGGCTAGAGTAGCGCATCATGACCTAACGGTTGACGCGCCTTTAAACCAAATAAACTCAGAGTTGATAACAATCTTCCAGCCTCAACACAAGAATCTATTGGACCTTGACTCGACGTTAGTCATGTATGGCAAGCGGTGGTCTGCAAAGATCTCAGATAAAACAATAGGCATAGATTTTGATCTGATGTCTTTGCATCTGCTCTACAAGGCGGTGGGAATCCCAACAATGCTGGTTCTTGACAGAAGACGGTAAACAACAGCTTGTGTTTTGGTTGACTCGTCATAGACCACGTGAGAAAGCTCTTGATTTGGTTATTTTACAAACATGCCTCGTTCTAAGAGAGATAAACGAATTTCTTTAACCAAAGCACTGAAGAAACGAGGCTAGAGCACAAGCAGCGCTTGGTCGACGACATTCGCAGGTCTGTAAACAAATACGATACAATCTACCACTTCACCTATGAAAACCTGAATAATAACTGTCTGAACGAGTTCCGGAAAACCTTCTGTAGCGAGAGTAAGATCTACATGAGCAAGAACAGGCTGATGCGTCGTGGACTGGGGAAGACCGCGGCTACTGAGGCCTGGCCCGGGCTGCATCTCCTGGCGAAGAAGCTGAGCGGTAAGAGCGGTCTGTTGTTCACCCAGCGCCCCCTCCACGAGGTGACATCTTGGTTCAGCAAGGGTGCGCAGTCGTGCCTCGCGCAGCCCGGAGAGCGGGCAGGGAGGACGGTGTATCTCCAGGCTGGACCCCTCCCGGAGATCTCCTCGTCTCAGGAGCCGTACCTCCGCAAGCTCGGGCTCTGCACGGAGCTCAACCACGGAGAGGTGAAGCTGCTCAAGGACTTCCTGGTCTGCTCACAGGGGGAGGTCGTCAAGGCGGCCAACGCGAGGATCTTGAAGGTGCTGGTAGAGAAGGTCGGAACCTTCAGGATGTGTCTGAAACGAGTGTGGTCGAAGAATGATGGAACCTGCAAGAAGATGCATGAAATTCTTGAGATTGCTGAGCAAAATATTATGATTGTTGATGATGCACCTTTGGTAGGAAGAGAAGAAATGTTCATGGATGTTGAAGCTTTAACTTTCGAAATGGCTGGTTAGGCCTATTTTCACATAAAATAACAATATTCAATTCTTATAAAAATAAAGATTATAATTGTCCATAGAATGTGTAAATCTGCGTGTTATTATTTGATATATATTACAACTTTTAAATCTCGTTAAGATTAAAGGGGGTATTACATTGGGGTCGCCGACAACCGCTGGCTATAGGTTTTGGTTGGGTTTTTATGGTAGCCTACTGAGCATGCGCACATTCGTTCTGTTCACTTTAAAACGAATGTGCGCATGATCAGTACCATAAAAACTCAAACAAACACTGAAGCCAGTTGGCGGCGACCCCAGTGTTTACTTCGTCCGTTTACAGTTGACGAATTTGGAAATCCTCAAAGGGACAAAAGACCAGATTTGTTCACACCTCTTGACAAGATTATCTTCCTCTGGTTCACCGGGAAATAGTCTCGGAGGTCCCCAGTGATTGACATATCTATTATATAGTGGAGTAAAGATTACTAACTATAGTGCCAAATGTGATACCAGCATAAAAATTTGCAATTATGTAGATTTTGTAATGTGAAATTTGAAAATAACTGGCTCCACGATGGGATCTTACTATTTAACTAATAATTAATTAATTAATATTAATTGGTTAATTATGTGACACGAATTTCAAATTGGCAAAAAATTAGTCATGTTTGGTATTAATTTTAAGCATTTTTCACCTCTATAAAGAAAAAAAATACATTGAAAAAATATATTGAAATATACATAAGTTATAGTTAAAAATGTTGATTTTTCTGATTTTTTAGTTTTTGAACCAAAAGATCAACGTTAAAGTAAAATTTCTCCTTACCAATGATATCACAGTGTTCACAAAAGAGCTGGTAACTATAATTAATTCATCATTTTTCAATTTTCAATAATAGTAATTACAATATATCTAACACAAATAACAATATGGCGTAAATATGTCTAACTATGGTACAAAATATGATACCAACTTAAAAATTTAGCAATCTTAAAGCTTTTGTAATGAGAAATCCGAAAATAACTGGCTCCAAGCTGAGTGTTTAGTATTTAACTATTAATTGATTAATTAACATTAATTAGTTAATTTAGTCCTAAATTTTCAAAGTGAAGACAAATTTGTAGTGTTTGGTATCAATTGAAAGCATTTTTTACCAACATTAAGAAAAAAAATACATTGAAAAAATATATTGAAATATATACATGTTATAGTTAAATATGTTGATTTTGTGATTTTTTAGTTTTTGAACCAAAAGATCAACTTTAAAGTAAAATTTCTTCTAACCAATGATATCACAGTGTTCACAAAAGAACTGGTTACTATAATTATTGTATCATTTTTCAATTTTCAATAATAGTAATTACAATATATTTTACACAAATTAACAAATTTTCTTAAATTGAAAAGTTACAGAAACATGTTGTGTGACGTAGCAAAATGCATCATTTGACTTGTTTATATCAATCTTAAAGATTTTGTAATAGGAATTTCGAAAATCTGTGGCTCCAGGTTCAGTTTTGAGTATTAAGCGTCAACATTCGCAATTATATAGTGGTATCTAGCACTATCATCACGCGGGGGATAGTTGCATGTGCCAAACAAATACTTCAATTTCGCTTCCCCAGAGAAAAATAGCTCTGGTGCTTGTTGGTTGTTGGTGCTTGTTGGTGACAAATACTTTCATTTGATACCAAAAATGACAAATTTATCTTCACTTTAATATTTTTGGACACAATTAAGTAATTAATTTAATTAATTCATTCATAGTTAAACACTCAAAACTCAGTCTGGAGCCAGTGATTTTTGAAATTCTTAATACAAAATCTTTAAGATTGATATCAACAAGTCAAATGATGCATTTTGCTACGTCACACAACAATAACGTGTTTCTGTAACTTTTCAATTAAGAAAATTTATTAATTTGTGTAAAATCTATTGTAATTACCATTAATGAAAATGGATCTCTTATTAATTATAGTAACCAGCTCTTTTGTAAACACTGTGTTATCATTGGTTAGAAGAAATTTTACTTTCAAGTTGGTCTTTTGGTTCAAAAACTAAAAATCACAAAATCAACATATTTAACTATAACATAAATATATATTTCAATATATTTTTTATTGTATTTTTTTCTTAATGTTGGTGACAAATGCTTTCATTTGATACCAAACATGACAAATTTACCTTCACTTTAATATTTTTGGACACAATTAAGTAATTAATTTGATTAATCAATTCATAGTTAAATACTCAAAACTCAGCCTGGAGCCAGTGATTTTCGAAATTCTTATTACAAAATCTTTAAGGTTGATATAACAAGTCAAATGATGCATTTTGCTACGTCACACAACATGTTTCTGTAACTTTTCAATTTAAGAAAATTTGTTAATTTGTGTAAAATATATTGTAATTACTATTATTGAAAATTGAAAAATGATACAATAATTATAGTAACCAGTTCTTTTGTGAACACTGTGATATCATTGGTTAGAAGAAATTTTACTTTAAAGTTGATCTTTTGGTTCAAAAACTAAAAAATCACAAAATCAACATATTTAACTATAACATGTATATATTTCAATATATTTTTTCAATGTATTTTTTTTCCTAATGTTGGTAAAAAATGCTTTCAATTGATACCAAACAATACAAATTTGTCTTCACTTTGAAAATTTAGGACTAAATTAACTAATTAATGTTAATTAATCAATTAATAGTTTAATTACTGAACACTCAGCTTGAAGCCAGTTATTTTCGAATTTCTATTAAAAAGTTTAAGATTGCTAATTTTAAGTGGTATCATATATTGTCCATAGTTAGACATATTTACGCCATATTGTTATTTGTGTTAAATATATTGTAATTACTATTATTGAAAATTGAAAAATGGTGAATTAATTATAGTTACCAGCTCTTTTGTGAACACTGTGATATCATTGGTTATAAGAAATTTTACTTATACGTTGATCTTTTGGTTTAAAAACTAAAAAATCAGAAAAATCAACATTTAACTATAACTTATGTATATTTCAATATATTTTTTCAATGAATTTTTTTTCTTTATAAAGGTGAAAAATGCTCTATAATTAATACCAAACATGACTTATTTATTGCCACTTTGAAACTCGTGTCACATAATTAACCAATTAATATTAATTAATTAATTAATAGTTAAATAATAAGACCCCATCGTGGAGCCAGTTATTTTCAAATTTCTCATTACAAAATCTACATAATTGCAAATTTTTATGCTGGTATCACATTTTGCACTATAGTTGTGTTTTAGAAGACACCTTGATCCCACTAATAATGAATAGCAAACCCTTCGCCAAATCACTTAGTTTGGTTTCCATTATTGCGCTTCATTGGTTTGCCAAAGAGGCGCACAATGAAACTTCAGCCGGGCAACATTGACGACGGTCAGCGAAGACTGATTTTTAAATTACATCCCTCGTAATTGGTTATAACAAGTGGCCATCATGTTCCCGCTGTGTCGGCGAAAAAGCCGAAATTCGTCAAATGTAAACGGACGAACTATAATACCCCTTTAACACGAACAGGAACAGTATTATTGTTGAAGGCCTAATATCAGAGTCGATAAAGAAGTCTCTCCGTTGGGGAAACTTCTTTATCGACGCCATATATAGATACAGGGACTATGCCACCGTCACCTAGACTACTCCTATTAAAACTACGAGGAAATGTTTGTAACAAAAATTATGTTTTACGCATTAGAATGGCGGCTGCATAACAACACGCACGGTGCCATGGTAACATAATTAAGTAGGCCTATGAACAAAGTATGAGTATCTTCTAAAGATGTATTTGCCTATTATTAATTTACCTTATTACTTGTGTTTAAGCTTTTGATAAATAACGAATAGGTTTAATACTCAGTCATAATAATTAGCAATCCAGTAGCGAACATTGAATCACTTTCCTTGCTTTTCTGTACCAAAAGTTTATGTATCTCTCCACTTAAAGATCTTCATAGTATCCCTTTTTTTCGTTTAAGTGTTAGTTTATTTATTTAAAGTTTATCCTTATAACTTATAAAAATAATTTTACAAATAATGACAAGTAAATTGAATGTTTGATTACTGACGTGGGGAAAAGTTTCTCCCAAAACGCCAAAATGTAACCAATTTATATTTCCTATTAAACTTTGAACGTTGTGCCCATGGTGATGGTGATGCAGTTTGTATCGTGCTTGTGTTCCTGCATGAGGTCGTGCCTGCAGCTTGCATATAACAACCCACTGCACACTGCACGCTAGAGAAGACTTAACTACTTAAGTCACGACTGTCTTCAATATTTGGCTCCAATCTGTTCTTATGGTCCTGACCAAACTTATACTCCCACACAAGAGCTAGTTACTCCTGCACTTCGCGCACACTACAGAGAGATGCATCCGAGCAGTCTTGCCAACCCTCCAGTCATCGCGCTGCTTTTACTAAGAGACTTGGATGTTAATGCGTACGACAAGGAAACATAGGAAACACCGAACATACTAGTTGGGCACGATTTAAGTCGCAGTTACAGCTGATTTCGAGGTTATGTTGGTCTATAGGAACAAGAATGCCAGACAAACTGGAAACTTTAACATCGTGTCATTCTCATATCAAAGATAGATTAAATCGAGTAATTCTTTACTAGTCTTTTCAATTCGAGAAGGAATCTTTTACACTACATCTTTTTTGGATGAGTGAAGCGAAGACTTCAATTTCACTGACCCCCCAAAAAATTTAGCTCCAATGTTTTTTTTTTTTTTGTATTTTTGTCTGTTTGTTAGCAGGATTCCGGGCAAACGGCATATCCGATCTTGATGAAAATTGGAGGGTACCTTCGAAATCTCTAAACTTAGAGGTGTATTGTCTTCTGTATGATCCTTGGGCTGTTTCGTCGTGTCGATGATGAGGCACTGCTCGACGTTTCGCCACCCATGTTGGTGGCTTCTTCAAGACTGATCGTCATTATTCTATCATCATAGTACCTTTTGAAAGAAAAAGTTGGAAAAATTAGCCAGAATCCATAGAAATAAAGCTTTTAATATAAGTTTTTTACGGTTTAGTGCGATATTTTCGTGCCATTTGGGCCGATTATGACCAAACGGGTGGGGTCATGTCATAGACATCCTATATAATTGGCTAGACCAGCAGTCGGTGGTCCACTTCCGGTACAATTAGAAGTCATCTTAAAATGACAGTTTACATGTTAATCAAATGGGAGCGATTTGTGGCCAAATAGTTCTCAAGATTGCCGCCAGGTTGACAGGTAAGCATACTAGCCTTTAACACCAAATGATTACTAAATTCCCTTATGCAATCACTTCGTATTGTTTCTTTTGTTTAATACCATGCTGCACAAGCTAAAACCATATCAAACAATCCAGTAAAATACTTTATTGCATTAAAAAAGCATAAATTAAAACACCAAATCGCCATCTTGAAATGGGCCGGTTGAGTCTTCAATTTGCTACGCTCGCGCCTGTGCGGAGGTATAGGAGACTGCTAATCTAGCCTACTATAGGGGTTTAATATCAATGGGTCATGTAGTACCTTTTGAAAGAAAAAGTTGAAAAAGTTAGCCAGAATCCATAGAAATAAAGCTTTTAATATAAGTTTTTTACGGTAAATAATAACATTTGACAAGTAACAATAGAAACTTGACAACAATCACCTACAATGCATAGGCAGCAAAGCAAAACACTTACAAAAGTAAAGATATCCCACGCAAACTAAAAACTTAAAAAAAGCTCATCCATCAACGCGGCGGGACTTTAGCGTTTTCCTAGTAAAATACAATAGGCGTGCAATTACATTAACAATATGCAACTGTCAAGTCACATCCTACAAAGCAAGTGCATGACTCGATTCTTTCACTTGTTATACCTCCAATTATTATATTATGCGTTCGAAGTAGCATTAAACTTTGCTTAAATTCATTTAAAGCTTTTTATTTGCGTTTCTTACTTGAATTTTAAAGTATGGTTTAATTATTTGATTGCACATACATATCCGACCTGACCTTAATCGATAAACCTAATTGCTAGCTATTCATAATTACAATTTGCACAATGTTACATATCAGGGGTATATCTGGACGAAGTCCAAGGCCTCTTATTAAGGCTTCATTAGACAATAGATAACCTAAATAGGCTACTCGTATTACCAACGCCCACGCGAATACATGTTTCGAGTGCGCTGTTTCTTATTTTCACTTTTTGTTTATGAATCACCTTACCCGGCCTAATATTAGCCATCCTACACTCAAAATTCTTACCAACTAAACATTTTTTTGTAATTAATAAAATTACCAATACCATTATCAAACATTCATGATAATTACGTGTTTTGCTTTAGATACTATATGCGGGTCAAATATTTTATTGAAAACGCTACGAACAGTAACATATTTTTTGTGCGTATACATTTTTATGCCGTGTTCTTTAATTTCATTTGTTGAATTGACTTTAAGGTTTATAACATGATTTTAAAATAAAAGTGCAAGGACATAAAGGACAAAGGATAAAAAAAGATACTATAAAATGCTTCAATAGCTTGGTCTAAACTCTAAATAATGCGTTTCGTGTATTTCTTCATAAACATGATTTGCAATGGATTAGACCCTACCTAAACATTTACCTTTAGTAAGAAAAGAACACAATGTTTGCACCATATTTTAGAATTTAAATTTAATTTTAAGTTTATAGCTAAATTTCTCCGATTCCACTTCGTCAGAATGAAGGCACCTGCCTAAAGTAGAGTAGAACTGCAGTGTACTGTTATATTGGGTGCACGACCATCAACATCGTGTCTAGGATTGCACAGAGAGATCCAGAGAGATTTCATGACCGGCCCGGGCTGCCGAGAAGCAATTTGGTCCGAGGAAATTGCAGACGACGAGGTCGAAGGTGTGTTTTCAGGCAGGGTATTGAATTACTTCCAAAGCACTTGATACGAAAGTAATCACCCACTTTTCTTGTTCCATATTCCTTGTAACGAGTTCTATCCGTAAAACAAACACTTTTGGGTGAATTATGTGGACTTTGCTAATGGCGTTCATGTTAGTGGTTTCTCTCCACTTAAACTTATTTAAAGAGAGATTTAGAAACTGGATCGTCCATGGCATTTTAGAGATTACTTGCACAAATTTATGTAGTTATAGCAACTCCTCTAAACTTTTTTTTATCGAGTTTTAATGTACATTTAAGCTTTTGTTTGATCAACAGCAGAGAATTTCTCAAACATTCTGTACAACTGTACCCCGTTTTCGACCTCTAATTTTCACACAAAATGTGTGAAACTTTGTAGAGCGATCAGAGAACATTTAAACATTTTAAATAACTGTCTCGAACACTCGCTTTAGAAATAACTACAAACAAACTCTTTTCTGGCATATATTTACTGAAGTTAGTTTTTTTTTAATAACCTCTTATCGTCGCGCCAAACAAATTATCACGTGACTCAGGGGTGCAAGTGCAAATCACAACCCTATACCATAGGCTATCCTACAACTTTCTAATACGAAAAATAACATTCTAAATCATTAAATTTTGCTACAAAATATTGTATTCCAAATTGGTTTGTTAGTGCACTGTAATTCATATTGTGTATGTGTTTTGTGTATTTATTACACACACATAACAAAAACTTGTAGAAATACAGCCAAACCTTACACACTCAAAAGGAATGAGATCTAAAAAAAGGGCCAAGCTCATCTACCCTTCCACATTTGCGCATTCTTAATTCATAAACGTACAGTGTCCCATAACAGCATCCTCGAAAAGCTTGGCAAAATAGAATTTGCGATTATTAATTTAACGTAGTAGTTTATCCAAGTTCTTTTTTGTAATTAATTTAAACGTAAACATGCAAATTCTATTTTGCCAAGCTTTTCGAGGATGCTGTTATGGGACACTGTACGTTTATGAATGCGATGAAGAATGCGCAAATGTGGAAGGGTAGATGAGCTTGGCCCTTTTTTTAGATCTCATTCCTTTTGAGTGTGTAAGGTTTGGCTGTATTTCTACAAGTTTTTGTTATGTGTGTGATCTTATTACTTTTTCAAGTTCCATTACAAAATTATTTGTTAAAATATAATATTTTTATCAAAGTTGATTTAATTTTTATGGTATTAGCAATAACAATAGGATGTAAAATATCTAGGCCCGGATTCATGTACATCCTGGGTATAGGTGGTATAACCATGGTATAACGACGGTATAAGGACTGGTTAAGTCTAGGCAACTCACATCCTATTAAAACTTTCCCATGTAACAACAAACGCACAACTAATGTAATTTTACACCTATTTCACTGCACCCACACGAGGGAAGCGATTTATCTAGACGGCCTTGACCCACAGCCATGTAAATCATCAGATAATCAGAAGAATATTGAAAATTTTCACCATCTTTTGTTTTACATTTTTATTAAAAGTGACAGGAGATTGCGTGAGGTTATTAAAAGTAAAGAAAAAGCTTATTATTGCCGTAAATTTTGGAATAGCCTAGGACTATCATACCATTGTTTATCTGCATTAGGCTTGTAGTAATCAAAACTAGTTATTTGTGCGGGAAGTGTGTCAAAACAAGGAAGTGCTGGCCTAGGGTTGGCTAAGAAAGGCCTAGGGCTTGTCAAACATGTAGTGTAAGTATTTATTTATCTAGTCCTATAGCCTAATGGAACTTTAGACCTACACTGTTGTATTATAAATAATTTTCTACATCTGGGCCTAGGCCAGGGACGGTTTCTGATTTGTTTTATGAGAGTATAATGACACCTTTTCTCGTTCCACACAAAGAAGAAAAATTTTAAATGTCCGCCATTTGTTTACGTATCGCACTTTCCCGCCTAACTCTGCTTATACCGTCAACAAGTGTCAAGTAACTATGGTTACTTGTTGATTATATGCCAAGTGTTTAAGGCTTATTTTAAAACCTTTATTTGGAAGCCTTCCAACAAACTTTTTCAACTTTTTTTTTCAAAGAGACTATCATTCTATAACCTTAATGTCCATGTAAAATATGAACATTGTAGCCCCACCCGTCTGGTCAGAATCGCGGGCCGACGTATTAGATGTAAGTAGCAGTAGTAGCAGTAGTAGCAGTAGTAGGAGTAGCTAACATCCTTAAAGTGATTTTGAGCATGTTTCAAGCCATTTTTTCACCAAGAAGGAATGGTCGTACCCCAATAAAATTTGGCATGTGTTGTCAGGTACCTAAATCCCCTCGATTGTGATAGTTTTCAAGTTCACATCACGTTACATGACGGCTGGGTAACACCTCGAAATCACCCCAACTCTGCTTGGTGTATAAGGTGCTTGAGTGTGTAGCGCACCGCGGCTTGGCTGCGGCGCCCTAACGGGCACCTAGATTATTTTGTTGTACCGTGTCCGTAACTGCCATGTATTACGTTTATTTATTTATTTCATTTATTATTTATATACTTAAGTCTATCCTATTCAGTTTAAAAAATATTTACAAAGGAGGACATATGTTTGTCAATATTATGTATTATGTCCCATACGTGTAAGTGGACTGTAATAAAATAAAATGGTGGGTAAAATGTTCAAACTACAACACACGGTGGTCACGCGAATCTAATTCGGAAGTTCATCGGTCAAAACCTACCAACGACAATCCTGACTGAGGTCTTCCCAAGTTCTAGATTCAGCACACATATTTTTTTTATTCGACGCAGTTCTAAGTAGAACAATGTGGAATGGAATCAATTGTCTGCTGAAGCTGTTGAGGAATCCACAGATAGTTAAGATTCAGAAGGTGTTTGGGGGATATGAATTTGGATAGAAATGTGATATAAATAATGTAAAGTGTTGATATTTTTTTATTTTTTGATGATGTTAATATTAGATACTTGCCCCCGTGTCTATAACATATTCTCAAGGCGAGATAAAATTATAGGCAGTCTGCCACACATTCCTCGTAAAGGCTTGAGTTATGATTCCCATTATAATATCCACGACGGCGAATTCAGCGCGAAACGACGGGCACACTGTTTTTATTAAACCACTCAGCTCGCAACGCTGCAATCATAGATTTAAACCTAATTTAAAAACGATCCATTATAATTACAATATAATTGGTAATTTTGTCTTTGACAAATAAATTGGTAAATATTTCGTCAGTATTATTACCAGTATAATGTTATGTCCAGATATAGAAACTCCATTATTAGATATGGTCGCTTGATTTGCAAACTTTTTTTGTTGAGGGCTAACTGTAATAATTCTATCAAAACTTAGTGATTGCTAGTCTGCTCTATTTGCTACTGGTCTTTCCAGTTTAAGCTCTAATGAAGGTTTGGTAGTAGTTCGCAACTTGCATGCCCTAATCTAGAGGTAATGGAGGAACCACGCATGTAGTTCTATTAGAGTTGCGTGATGCATATGGCGAGTGGTGACGTGCGCAATGCATCATGGGCGGGTAATGTTTTACGTGTCTTGCGGAGAACAGCAGGGAAATGATGTTGGAGCCGTGGGAAATGTGCTTTGCGAAACCTTAATCGCACACACTAAATAAATAGTTTGTATTATTCTGTATCTAAATTGACTACATTTTAAAATAAGTGAAAACAAATGAAATATATTAGAAAAAAATAATTGGGCATTTACAACAGCTGTTACCTATTTCATTAAAAACGTAGAGCAATGTAATTGCGAAATATTACGCAACGTTTTTAAATAAATGTTAGATAACAGTAACTTGTAAATGTCCAATTATTTTTCTAAAGTTTAAAAGTGTTATTTGAATTGAAGTATTTCCGAAAATGTAGTAAACTTTTCTGTTTGTCCAACCTTATGTGCGTACCTTTCCATAAATCCCAGCTTGCTTTTCTCGACGTGCGTTTCGTTTGCGATGCCCTTCAACATGGTTTATACATAATATTTTTTACACTGGGGTCAGGGGGGGGGTCAAAACCAGCGAAAGGGTTCAGTTTATCAACCCAGCATCCTACATCAATGAATTTTTAATGCTAGTCAACATTTGATTTTTGTATTCTTCTTCAAAAAAAACTGTTATATAAGTAGCTGTGCTTCCTATTCTGGGTGCATCCATGCCCGTTCTGCTTCATCTCAACTGTATGTTTGTTTGATTATGTATGTGTTTTATGTGTATTTGTATCTACAGTTTTACCACCTTTTAAAATCAGTTTTATAGCTAAAGAAAGGACAACGCTTAATTATAAATCATGGTAGTTTGAATGTTGACAGTCTACGCTCAATACCAATAGCTATATGAAGAGCAATTGCGTTTCGAAACAAATTATAGAAAACACAAAGTGTGGATTTGTTCCAGAAAATGTATGCAAATATTTCGACGCTGGTACTCTACGACGATATTAAATCACCATACTATCAAGTTTTTAGCTCTCACATTCGTGTTAAATGACCCGGCACCTCCCAAATCTGTAAAAGTTGGCACGAACTTACTTAAGCTACCCGGCACCTCCACCATCTGTAAAAGTTGGCACGAACTTACTTAAGCTACCCGGCACCTCCACCATCTGTAAAAGTTGGCACTCCACCATAATTGTTATAAGCATGCTAACAGAAATTTAAAAAATAGACTTATTTTTCTTCCATTTCACATTTACATTTCCAAAAATTACTTATCCTCTTTCTAGTTATTTTACGTTTAATTGAAGAAAACATTATATTTCAATATGGAGTCTAAATATCGATATCGTATCAAAATATCGATCTCTCTGACCAGGCTACTATCAACAAATACCCTGCACAAAACAATCGCCTCTATATTATTTGCCAGGTGGTATTTAACATTTGTTTATGATGAAACCTGTGGGCACGTTCTTCTGTTAATAACAGAGCCAACATTAGGCACGAATGTCTGACCAAGATTACCCAGAAGTAGATTGGGTGGAGCTTTTGTAATAATTACAACTGCGCCCATTACCTCGGACCCACTGAAATAAGAAGTTCCCGATTCGTTAAGTAAACCATTTCAAGGTTGTTTTCTGTTACTTTTGTGATGAACGTCTTCATTATGTTGATGTATTAAACTAATGTTATTAACTAATTGTAATTAAGACCTAGTTATTCCATTTAGTTATCGTATTGAAAGATCAAATTAGGTGAGATTACTACGAGCTCGTTTTAGAATTATGTCTTCAGAAAACTGGTCGTTCGGTTAGTGAAGGAATGCTTGAATGCTATTAGATCCACGGTGATTGTGAGCGCGGCTGGAATTCAGATCTTATTTAACTTTGCATTAATGGAAAATGAGATTTTAATGGTAAATAATGAGAGTCTTGTCCGAGGTAGGTGAGGGCAGGGTCCAGGAGATCAGCATAAGTATATCTAGTGGTCCCTGGCCCAGGGCTGTGTAGAATACTCAAGTAGGACAACACAGCTGGGCTTGTCAGCTGGGCAGGTGTACTAGGTGTAGGCCAGCATCGATCCTTGCGGAGTCTAGGATGCAGGCGTAGTTGATCAAATATATTCTAATCTAGACATACCCAGGAGTCATTTGGGTATATTCTGTTTCAATTAGTTTATTTAGATTAAATTTAAGTTCAGTTTTGAGTTCATCAACTCGGTTACCAAACATTCACAATAACCACATATTCTGCACAAATGCAGGGCACTGACAAGAGTTTTAATTACAACCTTGGTATTTTCTTATACGCTCTTTGAATTTTGAAACATTTCTAGGCAATGGGTTCATAACTCTTTCATCCAAACCAATTCAACTCTTGGTCAAAAAATATAAAAGACATTCACCCGCTAAAATAAAAAAATAAATTCCATTACAGCTAACTTGTAACGAAATTACAAAGTGACATAAAAATATTGGGTCCACCATTATCCGAAAAAACGATTTCAAACTTTGTTATTTTTTAGTAAGGTCCCATCGAGAAAAATCTCACATAAGAAATAACATGGGGATTATCTTTATGCTCCGAGACCTTGGAGGATTTTGGTTAAAAATATTGACGTACTCGACTTCCTTCTCTGTACATCCTCTACGTTTTGTTTGTGTTTGAGCAAGTGGTTCGGTCAAAATATGCCAATTATCAAGAAAGTGTGTGATTTCGAAATGCATATATAGTGTGTTTGAGTGTATATTTGGGCACAGTTTCAAGGGAAAATTTTCTAAATGCCTATTTTATCTTGGTATGATGCTCTTGTATCTACGTGAAACAAACAATAATCAGGCTAAAGCCGAATTAAGAAATGCATCAAAAAGCAGATTTTCGCAATTATTTCAGGATCAAAAAGCTTAAAATTTCGTTTAAAATTACAGGTTCAAGACATAATTTTTGTAACTGTCATTTTAGTGTAGTAATGTCATATATTATGTGTTGAAAGTAATATTTGGGGGTAGTTAAACATGCTGTGGCGTTCGTTTATAGAAGAGTTCGTTTACACCTGGTACTATTCTCTGCCTGTCCACCAGTGTAGATGCTCTGATTGCGTCGTTACCTGCAACTTCCTTGATTGATTTCTTTTCCTCGATACAGAAAAGAGAATCTCGTTACAATGTATTTACCTCAATTAAAAAATATAAATTGCGACAGTCGTCGTAAAACGCTTTGACGTTACAATGTATGTGCCTCAATTGAAAAATATAAATTGCAAAGCTCTCTATCTAATCAGATTGGCTTCATCAATCTCAACTAAAAGATAATTCCGCTCTGTCATAGCTCACGTTCTGAATGTCCGTCTCGCATAGAAAGTAATCAACTAGAAACAGTTTTATCGGCTTCTTTGAGGAATCTTGTTGATGTGATGCACTAGTTGCACTTTCTAGATCTCTCAGTCGCTGGCTGCCCTGGCTGATTCTTCTGGCGTACTCTATACCGACGTTCCGGGTTCGAATCCCTATTCAGGCAGAAGTTTTAAACTTATCATCGACTTAAATAAATCTATATCAATATTCTTATTTTATTTATTTATTTATTTATATATTTATTTATTTATTTATTTAACGTCAATCCTGTTCAGTTATAAAAACTGATTTACAAAGGAGGACAACGAAATAAATCTAGTTACATCGATGCAGACACAACAATGGACTACATTTAAGTAAATATTTGAAAAAGTAATATTAAAACAATGCATTAAATACTCAACAAACTTGATAACAAATAAATAGGATATTAAATGCAATTTATGAATGAATCGAATATAAAAAAAGGGTGGGGAATGAAAAGAAAAGAAAAAAGAAAACAAAACAAAAAAAAGAAAAGAAAAAAAAAAGAAAAAAAAGGAAAAAAGAAAAAAGGAAAGGAAAAAAAGAAAGAAAAAAAAACAAAGAAAGAAAAAAAACATTAAAAAAGAAAATGAACTATGAACTGCTTTCACTCCTAATCTTCGAAATGATAATGCATTAACATATAACTAGAAGGAAAGCCATATTCGATACATGCATTCAATATTTAAAGTAGCATTCGCTTGAACAATGAATTAATGTTGAATGAATGGTGAACATTTACAAGAGTTGAAAGATTGCCGACTTACTTTTTTTTTACATTTCTCAATATTGAGTGAATGCAAATTTTGTAAAATTTAAATAATATTAAATGATACATTTTTGTACATTTTGTAGCTAAACTTGATAAAATTTGTAAACACCATTAAAATTTATTGAATATTGTTTAATGGTTATTTTTTGTAATAATTGTATTTCAAAACAGTGATTTGTGTACAATGCAAAAAATGTATTTTGGAAATAGGTATATTTGCTAATGGAATCAATATGTGTGAAAGTGGTGACTTTTGAGCCAGTTACAAACAGTTACGTGCATAAAAGAGTATATTATACAAAATTATTTATGATGATGTTCTTGGAGCACAAATGACGTAACATTCAAGGTTATCATAGAGAAGTGCAAGGTGGAATTGGTTCGTTTCTAGAACTGTCAATTAATTGGGTTATGAGTGAAACAAGTAGATATAATTTATATTAAATTGTATAATTATTTAATGAACTAAATAAAATAATTATAGATACCCTAGACAAGGCAACGCCCTGCAATGATGGCAAAAACTAAACCGTTGCTGAACTTTTTATTCCATGGTATATTAAACAATTATATTTAGGTTCGCGACATAATTCCACTGTGACGAGAATTAATAAAAACGTCAATCATATATCAATTATTCAATTTGTCGAGGTCTGTAGAGTGTCAATAACGAATTGTTTAACACCTTTAATATGAAGCTATGTCCTTTCTAGTCGCAAAAACACTTTTTCGTCCTTAGCTTCAAGCCAAATATAATAATTATTGTACATATTATATATTAAAAATGCAGTGGAATTAGACAACTAATAATTAAATAGAATAACATTCAACTAGGTAATACCAACAAGGTAAATCAAAACGACATTACATATTATTATAAGTTCTTTGTATTCGAGATCCCACTAGTGCAATACAATATTGTACAATACAAACATATAACATATTTCACAAACATTATAAAAATGGATAAAATATATTATACAATCATCGAGTTGTGCACGTTGTCATGAATATAAATAAAAATAAGAGGTACCTACCTACCATAGGGATAGGAAATACGTTATAGTAGATAATATGTTATATGCTAAGAGTTACAGCTTTTGTTTTCGTACTAGAACAGAAGTGATTCAAAGGCTGGATAAATAGATGCAACTGTACCCCATGATTCACTTATGGTCGATGATGTACACATCAGTACAGTGGACATAAATAAATGTAATTACTTTAATTGAATATTTCTTCTACTACAACTAGGATATTATGTAAACAAAATGGTTATATCGTATAATTGCATTTATTTTATTAATTTAACGTCTATCCTATTCAGTTTAAAAAAACTGATTTACAACGGAGGACAGCTAAATAAATCTAATAATTACATAGTCGCAGACACATCAATGAACTACAGTTAAGTAAATATTTTAAATAGTAATATTACAACAACAATGTATAACACAATAATTTCGGTAACAAATTCAAAAAGGATAGTAAATGCAATTCATTAATGGATCAAAAATAAGAAGAAAAGAAAAGAAAAGAAAAAAGAAGAGACAAAAAAGAAAGAAATAAAAAAATTAAACAATGTAATGGAACACAACTTCTGTGTATTATGATGTAGAATACAAAATGTGGAAATAAAGATACGACTACTTTGCTTATAAAAATCATTTGTTTAAACATGCGTTAATGTGCTGTACGTGCGTGGAAGTACATGACAACACCTTGTTTGTTGACGGCTCTTCTAAATTCACCATGGAATCGGAAACAACGCAGCTTAACCTCAATCTCTCCAGGTTCGCGCAGATGACGTGATGGAAGGCGTCATCACATCCGCGAGTCCTCGCAAGTATACTCAGAGTCCTGCCTCAACAACACCCACAGTGTTATTTACACCCTAATCAAGTAACTTACTCCAAGTCAAGGGGTTACGGTCAAAGCCTTCAAGCATGGAGCTCGCTAAACATTTGCATTTCTCATTTTCCTCGCGCTAAGGCTCGTCTAGCGTGATTATACTGTTTAGCTGAGCTACAGCGACACTTCCCTCAACTATACGCTGATGTTGGTTTACGGAGATAATCGCTTCAATAGCATAACGGATTTTACCCCACGGTTTGATCTGATTCCGCAGAGACTTCTACTGTATGTTTTGAGAGGTTGGTGTTTTGAGAGAACGTTCTTTTTCAAGGAACCATTCTGGGAGCGTTCCTTTTCTTAATCGGACCTTAGTAAGTAAAGTTACTATTAACCGTGAGAATTGGAACGAATTAAAACGTCCTTTATAAGTTGCATTCGCCTTATAATCCGTCGAGATTTACATGTTTCTTAAAATGTCTAGTAATAAAATCTTGTTTACCAATTTGTTTTCGCCAAAAATGAACGCACCTACTTAATGGAACTGTACTCACTTATAAAAAAAAAGAATAAATTACTCAATGCATTAACATCACAGCAGGTAGCTTAACTTTTCAAAGTTCCATTGTTTTGAACGTGCCAGACTGGTTTGCGAAACCAGAATGTAACGTGTGAAATAGATGTCGAGATTTTTGTGGGGACCGTACAAGAAGTGGGATAATTTTGCAAACCACCAAGTCATCATTGTGGTTTGTTTCCCTGTAGATAATTTCAAGAAACAAATTGAATAAATAGCTCCTCCCTACTTTGGTTTGCGCGTGACTTGTTGGATGAGTACATCTTGTTTCTGAATTGAAGTCGAGCTGATATTGAGTGAAGATGTTATTATTTCTTCCAACTGGCTTTAGATTCTTGTATCCAACCACTGATGTGTTTCAGTTTCAGGGCCACTTCCTGAACAAATTTATATTAAACATTGCAAAGATGTTGTGGTCATTGTAACAATTCTTCTAGTCACACAAAAAACCGTTACAAAAGAATATTTCATAAAATTGTAGATATTTTTATATTTTTTAACCATCAATATTGCTCAATTTTGGATATGTTGCTGACCAATCTGCAATTACTTTCAGTAATCTTTGTGTGTGAATATCCACTTGACGCACGAAATTGATATAAATAGGTGTTTTCTGGATTGTGGATGCTGTAACTGATATTTTGAAACTTCTGGGAGATTGAAGATGTATTTATTTTCCAAACTGACTTTCAGAATGGTTTCAACTACTGACTTATGTTTTGTGAGGGATTTCCTAAAAATGATTTATTGTTAACAATTGCCTAGGTTGTTGTGGTCATGTGTCATCAAATCACTCTCCAGTCACAACAAAAAACGGCAAGAATTTCACAAAATATAGGAACTTGCAACGTTTTTTAATCACGATATGTGACTTAAGTTTTGTATTTGCTGGACTATATTGCAATTATTTTTGAATTTTGATTGTGTCGAATTTCCATCTTTGACCGTCACTGTTATATTATAATTATAGATAAGTTTTTTCTGATGTGATGCTGGCTAACTGCATTTCATTTTATTGAAAGACTTACTCGACATTTCAATGTCCTGTATAAAGACGTTTTCCACACCGTGCAGAATCGCCAGAATAAAAATTCGCACAAAACTCAGACGTTTGAATAGTATTTGAGAATTTTTGTGCGCAAAAAGATTCACCTCAAGTTCGGATCGAGGTACCCCTCAAAGTAAAGTCGCTATGGTTGGTAACAAACATCAACACGAAGCCAACGCACAATGGGGGTCAGTGAAATGAAGGTTCGCCGACTCAACCATACAAATATATTGAGCAACATTTCGATAACATTACTCGAAAGAATATAATATATAAATTACAAAAGTAAAAACGGTATTTTTTATTATTGATGCAAAATTATGGTGACCAATTCAAAAGGCATAATGAGACATTCGTTTACATAGTCATATTATGAAGGTGAAACTCTAAGACTATATTATTATTCAACATATATTATACTTGGAAAAATATTTTTTATTGCTAGGGCACTACCAAATAATATAATATCTCGATTTGGTTAGTCGGGAAACACTCCCGTAGGTGTAATTGTTGGTGTAATTGTTGGTGTGTAATTGGTGCCCCAATCCCGGTTGGGGCGGACTTTTTTAATTTCTGAATTGTAGTAAATAATAAAATAATATAATGTTTGGTAACAGTTTAATGTTGGCATTTTTTTTTTTACGAATGATTATTAATTTATCTTTCGTGAATGTTCATTAGATAAGTCGGATTATATGTTAATTTCGCTTATATAATGCAAGATAAACCCACTTGCACGTTAACGTCCACAACGCATTCTGTTCATCAAAGAAAACTATGTTACGAATATTCTTATCTTGATTTTAATGACTTTAATGACAAGATGGATCCTTGAAAAACCAGGGTTTAATTCGTGTTTTATTATTTGGAAAGGAGTTTAGTTACATGTTTTATTGTAGTCCGGTTTATTCGCGTAATTAGCCTCATTACCTGATGGCGCAACTCATATTATTATGCACTTTACTATGTACGGAGGCTATTGAACGAAATAAACTCACCTTCACACCTTCAGACGTCTAACTATAGGTAATAAGGTTTTAAGTTAATTACGAAGGGATGTCCGAGGGCTGTTTATCAATCCCTTGCATTTGCATTAACGACTAAGGAAAACCTCGGGAAAAACCTTTAGTCAGGATTGCCGGTCTCGACGGGATTCGAACCCGAGCTGTAGTTTCTAAATGTGGCCGTTCTCCCCTAAAACTCACTTAGGGTATACCACTGGTTAGAGAAGATGGAGGGTTCGAGAGCTAGTGTAACGGCTTCGTTCTCCTCGACGTCTGCTCTGCCGTCCGGGTTAGTGGAGGAACCTATATGACTGTCAAAGTTACACCGTCCTTTCGGATGGGACTTTAAGCCGTTGACCCCCATGGTACTTTTCGAAAGGATTATAGGCTACGTGCCGGTACCGGGTTTCCCCCCCTGCCTTCTGTTCATACTTCATCCTCATCTATCACCATCAATCGCTTCAAATATATCCAATCAATCTAAATGGGAACCTCCCGAAAGAAATATCAATTCCCTCGGCGACATCGCTACGTCTGAGTGACAGCGAAGGCCGGTAAGCTGATGTTAGTAAAGTTTCTGTAAAGTCCAAGGGTTCGGTCCACACGAACACTCGTTACAGATGTAAGAAGTGTCTCAATCACAGCTTCCGGTAAGGTGACTTGAGTAATAACTAATGTTGGGTAATTAAAACCATGCGTGTGGTCCTTGGCAGGTCGACCTATGTTTCACTCATAGACTGAAATGTGCTCTAGGCGTAAGCGGTCGTTAAGAAAGGCTTAAGATAAACCTTTTGTTTAAAATTTGATGAGTTTCGTTTTTTGATTGCAAAAAACAATATTTTCAAGTGTCTCATTGTTGTTATGTATTTGTAAATGGAGGCATTAGAAATTTTACAAAATTACGCTTCATACAAATTCATGGCCATGTTTTCGAGAAAGATTTGATTTGGCGACTAAACAGGAATCATTGATTTTTCGAAATTAAATTAAAAATTACCTAAAAAACAATTTTCTGGTATTTGCTAAAAATTACACTTGCCTTTGTTCAATATTTTTTTGCTTGGAGTTGAAACTACTTATTTTCGTTTTTAAAAAGGTGAATATTTATTATAACAGAAATTTGCTCCAATATTTTCTACTATGTCGATCAAACTCAGAACCTCATTTTTAAGTTGCAACTCAGCAATCGGGGCAACAGAACAAACTTTTACCATCAAGATTACAAATTTGTATTTTAAGTCAAACTACTGATTTTCAATCGGGAAATAAAGCGGTCCGAACGAACCATGTCGACGCCGACGCCATCGAACACAGTATAATGACCAATCAGTAATGCAATTAGAATCTTTATATTAACCAGCAACTGACACCAACTTCAGCAAGGCTAGCACGGGACACCTGTATATTGTGCCTCGTTACGCTCCCAAGTCAGGCAGCGCCCATCCCTATATGCACGAATACCATTACCTTGCCCGGCCTAGAACCAGCACCCGTTCCATCTGTATCGACCACCGCCTCTACTCGGGGTCAATGCTGATCTTAACTTTGTAAAAACCAACAATTAAATGTAGTTGCATCTAATGCAATTACTCTGTCGGACGAACTTTCAAGGTAACCTGAATAGCCAGCATATTGTTCCACCCACTGCCTTCTAGATGCTTCTCGTATCTCCTCCTAGAGCTGGGAGTAGCTTCTAGGAGGCAGTGGTTTCAATAGCTGGTACATGAAGAACAACGGTACTATAATTACCGGCATGGTACTTGCCCTCGCCAGCAATATACACCGTGTCGAATCAACAAAAATTCAAAAGCCATCATGTTTTACAAGTACCTAGGATTTATTTATTATAAAACACACAAAAATAAAATATATTCATAGTAGCTTCATCACAAACCATGGTATATTTCTCCCCGAAACTAGAGGCAAGCTCTGGCAGTCGTATGTCGGGGAACCCTCCCAATCACATTGACGACGACTTCGACGATAAAAACGATGACAAGGACGACCGCGACTTGAGAAACCCTTCTTGCCTGTGGCTGGATCTGTCCAGCAAAGATCTGTCCTTCCCACATCCCCAAGGCTAGAGTGGTGCATATAAACCAACTAAAAAAATTTAGCTAAGACAAAACTATAAACTAAAAATTAAAGTTATTCTCTTGCTATTTTTTTTTTAAATTAAGTATTAATTTAAGGAAAATTTTAAATTTCTTCTGAGAAAACGAAATGCTTTTTAGGATAGCAATACACCGAAATTTGCTGTGGTTGTACCTAGGAAACGCTTAGTTTTAAAGTCGCTGTTTTAAATCTTCTATAACTTTGAATAGTCAGGTGAGAATCTTATTAAACTATGCTAGAGCGCATTGAATGTAGATGTGACGTTACCTGCTCATCACGCATGCGCAGAACGTCGTCCTCACACCATGGGGTCTAGGATGAAAGACTGGAGCCGCTTGCTCGTGATGTGCAGCTTTTAATACCAGTAACACTCAGCAGACAACCTAATCGGAAGCGTTGTACACACGCAGACACATTAGGAAGTTGAGATATACGTCCCCACGTGCCAAACAGACGCTCATGCATATTGACAGAGGTGGCACCAACAACTTAGCGGGTGTCACAGCGCGGGGTCGTCGGTACCATCCCCGCTACAGCCATAGGCTAATCATGGGCGACCGCAGGTATTTTGGCACGGGGGGTGCAAAAGTGCACATTTGTACTTTCTTTGGGTAAGCACAGGGGTTTGGGGGGAAGAGCTCCCCAAGAATAGAAAATCAGGTTTTTAGAACGCGTTTGATGGGTTTTAGAAAAAAGTAGTGGGCTGAATACAATACCAAAATTATGTAATTAATAACCACCAAAAGGAATCTTAATGGAAACCTGCAGAATATTTTGCATCCCATTTTTTATTTTTATTTCAACTGATTGATATAAATATTGAAATGTTTGTTTTATGTGCTTTGTCCAGGGGGGGGGGGGGCAAGTGTCCAAACTTGACCCCTCCCCCCCTTCCGGGCGTCCATGAGGCCAATGCTGGAATTGTTCCTACTGACAGTAACATATCTTAGATTTTCTATCCTAACTACACGAAGATAATAATTATGTCGTCGGGTGAAACTGAAATGTAAGCCACAGCTGACATTCCTTGCAGACGCACCTCGCATTCACTAGCAGACAGTCATCACTCCGACACACTCCGACGAGCCCCCACTCACTCACGAACACTGTCAGTACACGTGCACTCAAGTACACGTAGCTTATAGGCCAAGGTTGAAGTAAACACAGCTTTTATCGACGAATGTTTTGAAAATAAATAGCGACTATCAATATCGAACAAGTAAACCGGCAATTTGCTACAATTACTTTAATTTTGCCGCTCAAGGTTGGTAAACTAGTGCGCAGCCGCAGAATGAACCAATCACAGCTGGGCGTGACGTCAGGCGGGAAAAAGATCGAGGCTGCTGATTGGGTAATTTTAAATATTTCACTGTATCGCTAATGTCGTCTTAAATAAGCTCTTAAAATTTAAAAGGTGACCGAGAAAGAATTATCGTAATATTTATAGCGACATTATAGTATTGAACTACTATATAGTATAGTTAATAGTTTAAATAAATTACCTAGTTAGTTGTTTTAGGGCACTCAACAGTTGAGTTATCAGTGTCTAATGGTTTAAAAAAAAGCTCACCACTATCTCCTGCATAAAACTGTTGTTAGCAGCCTCCGTTGTTGTAAACTGTTACAGTAATTGTTGCGTTTAATTTTAACACGATTTTACATTTTCGACTAAAGTGGTTTACAGACGATTGTGGGTTTAATTATCACTTATAACGTTTATGTGTTAAACACGCAGTTTTGATTTTTGAAAACGTTTTTACTTCAGACAATTCAATAATAAAGTGATGCGTAGAACCTACATGATGCAGATCCGGAAACTTTCTGACCATTATTTAGTTCACTCATTTCTCGAAAGACAGCGCAACGTAATCAAAATGTTTCACTACTTCGTAAATAACTTTAGTAAGTCCAACATGAATATTTTCGGTTTCCTTTTATTTTACCAAACATTTCTGCTTGGGCATTTAAAACATAACTCATAATATCAAAATTATGTTCTGTACTTGCTAAGCTATCCTTAATTTGTTTGCACCCTTAATAAGCGTTTTGGTTGTAGCGTAATGTATAAATGGTATTCATCATAACAGTTTTGAAAACTATAGTTTCCATTAGGCAACCCTACACAAAAACGGTGTTGACTTGAACCGATCCACACCTATTTCCTGAACATTTTGATCACCAGCTGCTAACAATCCGCATGGCTCGTTCTTCATGTGAGATTTTTCTACGTCCAATGAAGAAATGGTTTAAAGTTTAAGTCCTGGCTGGGGAGAAATATTTGAAGGTCTATAAGCTGTTCGTACAATCATCGTATAAGGTCCCTCACAGAATATGTTTCTTGAAAAGAAGAGGTGTGGGTTCTGTGAGGATGTCGAAACCTTAATCTGCCCGTGGCCTACTCATGTCAAACATCTCAATTCGTGCACAAATACACGATTGTTCGCCGAATATACATGACCTTGGGCAAGCACACATCGCTAAATCTAGGGTGTTTACCTAAATTATGCCGTACTTTGTTCTTCAACCTCATACAATGATTGCTTTGTTAGGTACCGGTCGTGATCGTACTGTGTTGAGATTTAGGTGGTGGCAGCTCGAGTGAACTGCCAACAAAACAAAGCTAAACTAACGAAACACTCCCAGTTAACTACAATGTCTGCGTTTAGGTGCTTGTTTGTAACCTCTTTGCAAGTACAGTGATGGTGAAGGGTGATTGACAGACACGCAGACAATTGATGACGTCACTGTGCAGTTGTGCGAAAGAGAAATGGAACTAACTTTGTGTTAAGAGCTTGAAAATGTAGAAACAAAGGTGATGTGTATATCAATATCTACGTCGTTATCGACGTAGTCATTAACTGACCTCAGTTGAAAAGCTTATTATGAAATTAAGGAGCGAGCATATCTTTTCAATATAACTTAAATTAATATACTAGGGAAACGCCGAAGTCCTAATGGGCGAGCGAGAACCGATCGAGCCACGAGTAATTTTAGCATATTTTCTTTGCACGATACGCCATTCAAATAAATACAATTTTATTCTTGGGTTTAAATTTTCTACATTTGGTACCTGATGACGTATTTTGTAGTGAATGTTGATAGTTTCTTGCCATTTGGCCAAGGTATGCCAGAAAGTTTATTTTCACCTACATAGAAATTAGAAACGGTCTTAACATAACATGCATTTGATATGGTAGATGTTTTAAGTTTTTAACCATATAAGTAATTCCACATTATTCCCAACTACTATATTCATGAAATTTGTATTCACTTTTTTGCTATTGTAGAACCGCTACGATCAGAATACTCCAAGTATGGTTCTAAGAAGCTAAGTCGGGTATACTAATCCTAAGCTTATCTAGTTGTTTGACCTGTTGACATGTTCGTAACACTCTGTTTCTTTCTTTTGCAGGTGAGTTATCGCGACGTTTAGTGTTGACTACAGGTATCTCTCTCACTCACACACACAAGGGTCTGGGAGCGTTGTGAGTATAATGAACATTTTGACATCACATAAATAAATAAATTTTAAATATTCTGCGGATTAGTGAATGTGATTTATTAAAACAGATGCTATTTGTATTACTTATTAATTTTTCAAAGTATTTATTTATTTAACGTCTATAGTGATCTACAAAGGAAGACAACTAAGTAAAACTAAATATTCGTAAATGAATGATAATAAAAAGAAAAAGCTATTTGATAACTTATTATCGACTGGGAAATGATTACTACTTAAGTCTCTTGAGACTACAAAGAGACAACTATAAAATCAATACGCAATTAGTGGGTGTTATCAGCATTGGAAGCCTCAATTCTTGTACGTAAAGTCATTAACCCGGGTAGGATCTACGAAGTGACAACTAAGTAATTTCATACGGTAAGAGCAACAAACAACAAAGCGCGATATTTTCGACGAAGTCCATGTAGTTCTTTGACATCTGCAAAAAAATACCCGTTAGCTTGAGGTGTACAGTCCCAAACACTGTATAAAACTTTAGATGCGGTTCATGTGTGATGCGTATGGAATCATTTGGGTTGGAGGCGTCTGCTTTCGCATATGCAACCTTGGGCAAAAACTTTTTTAACTTTACTCGGGTTTGGGACCTGTAAGTCCACCCAGTTTCAAGTCTTAGGAGTTGTAAATGGTGACTTTGGAGCCGTCCTAGCAACGAGGCACATAATACATTCAAAGTTGTTCTGAATCGGACAATTGTTGATTCTGGCGTTGATCCGCGGGTGTTCGCACTGTCCAGTGTCCATACCACTGATTGCTAAATTATTTCATATTAAAAATATTGATCTTTGGTTGGTTATCGCTCACTCGTCGATTGGGTTGGCTGGTCGCTTTAGTTTAATGTCCCCCACTAAAAATCAGTTATATGACCGAGCTGGGTATAAATACGAATTTATTTCATTTATTTATTTAATTTATTTATTTAGTGATTTATAGAAGTACGACCTTCTGTTCTTGTAGTTATGACTTGTTTTTTATTTATTTATTATTTATTTTCCCACTAATAGGCAAAGTAGGAAGGTTGGCAGACAAGGGCAGTATGCCCCAAGCACAAGGTGCCTGCCAGCCTCTACACAACAAACTGTGATAATAAACTAAGGAAAACGCTAAAGTCCCGCGCGTTGATGGATGAGCTTTTTAATTTTTTTAGTTTGCGTGGATATCTTTACTTTTTGCAAGTGCTTTGTTTTGCTGCCTACGCATTGTAGGTGATTGTTGTCAAGTTTCTATTGTATCCTGTCAATTGGTATTATTTACCGTAAAAAACTTATATAAAAGCTTTATTTCTATGGATCTGGCTAACTTTTCAACTTTTTCTTTCAAAAGGTACTACATCACCATAACCTTAATGTCCATGTATAATATGAACGTTGTAGCCCCACCCGTTTGGTCAGAATTGGCCCAAATGGCACGAAAATATCGCACAAAAAATCAAAAAATTTATATTAAAGCTTTATTTCTATGGATTCTGGCAAACTTTTTCAACTTTTTGTTTCAAAAGGTACTACATCACCATAATCTTAATGTCCATGTATAATATGAACGTTGTAGCCCACCCGTTTGGTCAGAATTGGCCCAAATGTCACGAAAATATCGCACTAAAAATCGAAAAAAATCGTAAAAGTACGATATTCATGAGAAATATTTCTTCGATTGTACCCAAAAACAATACACCTCTAAGTTCAGAGATTTCGAAGGTCCTGTCAAATTTTCATCAAGATCGGCTATGCCGTTGCTGGTGGAGTTAACAAACAGACAAAAAAACAAACAAAAAAAAAACAAAAAAAAAACACCCGAGCTAAATTTTTGGGGTCATGAAATTGAAGTCTTCGCTTCGCTCATCCAACAAGCACTTATAAAACATAGCACATAGAGACATAAAAGAGACAAACATAGAAGAGACAAATTAATAAAACAATAACAATTCATTTCTTCAAAAAAGCAATCATAATGTAGAATACTTAATAGCTTTCTTGAAAGCAGACATGGCAAGACCTTGTATTTCATCGGATAGGGAGTATAGGCCTAGTTCCAAATTTTGGCAGTTTTTGCAGTTTGTGAATGTGTTGTTTCTTAAATTTCTTAAACATGTCAATGATCTAAGTAGATTTGAAGATATTTGCTCCGTGATCGTCCGACGACCGTTTAGCCCTGGTCTCCGCCCCGCCCTTGCAGCCTAGCCCTACTGGTCCACCCACCCACGCCGCCCGCGCAGCAAACAATGGCGCGGTGCTAATGATGATCGAGCACCCGGCCCGGCCGCCCATCACGACCGCCTCCACTTCCGGGTCCAGAAGAAAACGAAATTTCTAAATAACAGTCTCGAAACAGTAGTTGTGTGCACGCTGCATGTGTACTAGGCAGGGCGTGCCGGACGAACCGCAGGCTCGCTAGCAACGGGATCGAGCATTGCGTCTGGCTGTGTTTACCAACTTATGATTGAAATATGTGAGACACTCCCGTAAGTCCGGGTTGTAAGGACCTGGGATCGAATCCCGGATCAGATAAGGAGTTTTGTTCCTTCCGGTTTATCTGGCACTCACTCGGCAACGACTTCCGTTATGCGAAGGTGTAGATATATATTTCCACGTCAGGGACTAAAGGGGGGCCTATCCTAAAAAGCGAGATAATAACGTAGTCTGTCTTGCATGCAACATCAGCTAGTATAAGTATACGGGAGTGTTAAACTCTCCGAAACTACAGGCGAGCTCTGGCAGTCATCGTCGGGGACCCTGTGTGTGACAACCACCCCGACGACAACGACGACAAAACATGAGGTAACCCCCATTCCCTTCCCTCCCCTGTCTGTGGCTGGATCTGTCCAGCACGAGCCTGTCCTTCCACACACCCCTTGATTATAGAGTGGGCATCATGCATAACGGTTGACGCGCCCTTAAACATAAGAAGCTTACACTTCTCACTCACCACATCATAGGAATGATTGAATAACTGCAGTTGTACGTGCCCCGAGAGAAATGTTAGTGTTTATAAGAGGGTGATCTTTGACATTAACACGCGAACCCTAGATCATTGACAGCGTGCATCAAGCTAATGATGATGATGATGCGAGCGTGGTACTTGCACTTCACACCTACGCCCTACCGACCTACCGACACCTACCGGGCAGGACACACCTACCTCACACCTCACCGTCTAGGCTTATGAGTGATGGGGCTATTCAAGCGTGCACTCGACATCATTATACGTGTGATTGTAGCTTGCATACATGCATTGCACCTACTTAATATTTCTCTAATCTAGGCAGCTTTGCGAATGAACGTTTTTTTACAGTTGCGTTGATAGATGAGTGTTTTTCCTACTTCAAGTTAGTTTTAATTTCTTTTCTTTTGTCACGTCCGCGGTGGCTCATACGATTAGGGCGCAGCTCTGAAGCGAGAACCTATATGTATGACATTATAGATAGGGGGACGCGGGGTTCAAATCCCGCACTATGCATGGGTGTATGTAGGTCTACTTGTCCTTAACCTGTCGTCTTGAAAGTTATTTTGCTAAAATGGAGACGAACAATAACAAAAATAAATGAATTGTTTATTCTTTCCGTTTTACCGCAAGCAAGGGAAAATACTTTGGTGTACCCAAGGTCTTCTAGATCTCCGCCTAGCGGAGGATCGTCTAACTCTCTAACCTAGTGGCCACACGAGCGAGTTAGACGAGCCTCCGCCAGGTGGCGGAGATGTAGTAGACCTTGGGTGTACCCAGTGGTCTGATAGCTCACTTGGTAGAGGATACGAAGGACCCGGGTTCTTTGCCAGGTTGGGACACAAATCTTTTAGAAAATAACTTTATATTGTTATGGCCATAAATTAATATATAGCAAGACAGTTCAATTATTAGTTTTAATAACGAAAAAGTCGCATCCAACGAAATGTAGGGTCTATCACGGTAAAATCGTAAATCGTTGAAAAATAACACAGAACAAATGAAAATAAATTATGTTTTTTTTAAGTGACTTAATAAATTCGTTGTTGGACTTTAAATGAATTTGTAGCGTTATACTTAAATTATAAGATGCGAATTAGGTAAAAATTAAAATAATTATTAAAACTTGTTAGGTGAAATGGCAATGCATTTCGTAAAGTCATCCAAAGGCGTATTTTACGTACAAATTACAATAAGAAACGTGTATTATGAGGTCGTGTAAAAGTATTTTAGGTTTCAGTATTATGAGGTCGTGCTTAAAATATTTCAAGTTTCATGGCGGACTCGTTTTTCCCCGAACCAGGGAGATTTTTATTGCGCGCTTGTCATAAAACTAATGCGAAATACCATATCCACAAAAAATTATATTGCACCTCCGTTTCGGCTACAATTTACGACTCATTGTAAAAAGTTGTTAATATTTGTGTCAAGCTGCTACTTTCTTTATTTTTAGTGGCTGCAATAAAATATTATGTCTAATTACGCAGCTGTAACATGGGTGTTTAACTCCATCGAACATCTAGACCAACCTGGGTGCAACTCTGTAATCTATGGCATGCCGAAATAAGTACCGATTAAAATATCAAACGCTGAATTTTATATGTTCATACGTTCCTGTTCACATGGAAAATTTGTTTCTTTAGATATTAATTTGGAAAATAATTCTCAATCGTAAATCTACTCTGGGAAATAAGTAATTATTTCTGTGCTAGTCTGGACTAAAATTCCATGAAGTTGCATCTACTGATTATTTATAAAATGTAAATTCCTGAAAACAATATAATTGCCCTTGTCAAATAATTTGCGTTTTATAAAACAAAAACTACATAAATTTGCATATAATGTTTATTCACATGTAATGAATTAGTAAACAAATAAGTCTGGTACTGAAGGCTGAATTTTGAGGTTTACTTCCCATTCAGAACAATTATCTGTTAATTTATAAGGCATATAAAACACAATAATGTTTGATTGTTAACTCATAAATTTGACATGCTTTTGTGTGCTCAAATTTATATTTAAAATGTTTTTGAATTGTAACCTTTTTTATTATGTGATTTTAATGGTTAAGATTGTATGAATCCCGATGCAAATATATTGTTATCCGAATGGTTCCATTAGGTCTGCTAACCAAATTAATTACCGGTACAATAATCAACACTTCTTTTATTTGATCTATTTTTTCTGACTAAACCCTTGTTACCAGCATCACTTTCCTATCACAGGTGCAGGGAGTAGAATGAAGCATTCGATAGTACAACTAGGGTTGTTTTCGATGAGCTCTAAACCACCAATTAAACCATTGTCGTTTGAACAGAGATAAAGCCACCTCAGAACTATTGTAACATATGAAAATGATGATAAGGATGTGGGTTTATCTTCATTCAAAGCACATAGACATAAGACATAAAAGTCGATGTAATATTAAGTGGTGGTAAAGAAGGGGAGGGGTTGCTTACACCTGCGGACTACTCTTTCCTTGAAGTCAACTTTAGAATAATTATTTATTCAGTCCATTGATACGTACACTAGGCTACAGAAGTAAATCAAGGGTAAACTTTTACCGACACCGACCCTCACTCGGCGAATCTCGGATTTGTTCTAAAAGGCACCTTTAAAGTCACTCTAAGCTAGCACTCAGCGGATGGGCAAGGAGTGGATGACTTGCCCTATTTGTCACTAAAAAACTGTCCACAATTGATTTCTACACTAGAAATAAGCCTGCACTAAGGTTATGAAGTGATTGGTGAATCCATAAATAAATACGGATCTTGTTCTAATATCAATAAACGTAAAATAGTGCTCGTAAGGCGCCATGTTTCCTCACAGCCTGTTAGATGACGTCAGCGAGTGACAGCGCTGTGAATATAGCGACGCCAGAACGAACCGAATATTCACGAGCGAGGTCGATAACGGTAGGTATCTTCCAGACCCCTTGATTTACTTTTGATCACGGCTGCATTGTACACCATCGATCATAAGTAAATCAAGGGGTCTGGAAGATACCTACGGTTATCGACCTCAATCGTGCATATTCGGTTCGATCTGGCGTCGCTATATTCACAGAGCCATCACTCGCTGACGTCATCTTAACAGGCCGTGGGAAAACATGGGGCCTTTTATTACTTTAGGATATTTGAGCCCTCTGAGACTTTTATAACATGATCCATGGCGTAGTTATTATAAGAGAAACAGGGTTTCGTTCAAATTCAATGGTATTCAGTCGGAACATTGACTAAACCTTAGTGCAGTCTGTATATCTAATGTAGAAAAGATTAGGGCCAGTTTTTCAAAGCCGTTCAAATACCTATGACCCATTCACTGGAGAAGTTTGTGTATTATCAGTGCTAGCTGTGGTGGTCTTAGGATAGTTTATGTTAAATTAAATGGTTAATAATTTAAATTTTTGTGGGAGATAAAAACATAAAAGCACAAGTTACAAAACTCAAGTGGAGGGGTTAAGGAATTCCTTAAGGGAGTAAAGGTAACATGGACGCGATAGACGAGAAGTCACTGGCGCAAGGTCTCTACCCACATAAGAGACTCAATGACTCTACACTGCCTGTTCATCCGGTGTGAACAAAGTCTTCTCATGACTTCAAGCAAACAAAACACTCACTTTAATTGGACATTCATTGGAAGATAGGCTGTAATTATCCTTTATGTAGTCGTGTAGTGTTTGGTTTAAAAAATACGATTGACCCAGAGTCATTTAAATAAGGTGATAAACTTCTGATATACACTTGCAAGTGCAAGATGGTGTAAGCATTGGCAACAACTGCGCAGGCTGGTCATGATCTTCAAGTTGAAACACTTTAATGATATAAATAATTACAAAAATTTCAGTTTCTTTTGCAAATTTCAATTTGTTGTACGTGTTTTTTTTTTTTTTACAATCTGCTGTACTGAGTTTTACTAAGAAGGATTACTATCTTTTTCACAGCGATCAAAAATATTAATTGGTGATAATTTTAAATACCACATTTACTTAACCTTACATTAAAATTGAATTATACATTGAATAAAATTGAAATCGAAATACAATCGTCTACTAACAATGTGAAATGTGTTGTTGAAAGTACAAGCATAAAGATAACATCATCATTATAAGCCTTGTAATGTTTCTTCTATCTTCACAACACAGTAAACAAACTGCATAATCAATCAAAATGTTTTATTTTCTAATGACAACCACACAATTACAATTTGATTCTATCGGGGAATTACGACCACAAACAATTTGTTCCTATTCTTGTACACATTTGCTCTTCGTCAATACCAATACAAATACACTGTGCACTATTAATCACACGTACGTTCATTCCAATCCAGTCGTTCCAATCACAATCGAGGGCAATCACTATTAACACGTCCGTGCATTGTCCATTGCTCCTGAATCGTTTCATATATGTTCTTGCGTGGTCTCCGTTACCGCGCGTGCGTTCAAGGGGTAGGGGACAAAACCCTTTGCAAAACAGGTTCAATGGATGAATATAGAAAACGTTTTATCGAAAACTAAGTCAGATTACCATCAGACCAAAAGTTGTAGCAGAAAGTTGGTTATTGTGATGCTTTAAAACGCACAGATTTTCACCAAAACGACCTTGAAAGAGAAAACTTTTAGATGATAAATAACAGGATTTTAGAAGATAAAAAGTTGGAAATGCTTTAAAACGCACAGCGAAAACTGATTAAAACAGGATATTCAAGTGAAAAAAGTATCATTGTGATGCTTGTAAACGCACTCGCGATTTTCACCTATAGGGTGGCCTTGAAGGACATTTTTGGACCCCCCCCCTGACATTCGTACAAATTGTTAGACTTAAGATTGGTTAACACCTTTTATTAAATATTATCTGCGGATATCGCCATTTCCTCAGCGCAACATATATTATTGGTTGTAGTGTAGGCAGTGTAAGAATGTCCCCCCGCGTCTTTACTCGTTGTGCCAAGAGTGGGATCTAGCAGAAGTGACCAAGAAACGAGTTTGTAGGCAGTATAAGAATAAAAAGGTCGTAGGCAGTATCGGAATAGTCAGTAACAAACTAAACCATGACACGCAAGATACACCCTAAACAAGAAACTTAAACAAATAAATTCGTATTTAGTCTACCCACTCAGTCACAACAGATTTTCACTGGAGGACATTAAATCCTGTATGAGCCGACACCATCGACGAGCAGCGATGACCATATCGACCGTATATTTAAGTGATCATATTTAAGTAGGAAACACCGATCAATCAAGCTGGACACGATTCCACCCACAAAACGGAGCCAGAATCAACCAGGCTAATTCGGAACAACATTAAATTACAGAACTTCTGATAAAAGCGGGAATCGAACCCTAGACCTTCTGCAGTGGAAGCAGAACCTTTAGCCACAAGACCAACGAGCCACATACATTTACGTTCATTCCAATCCAGTCATTCCAATCACAATCCAGGGCAATCACCATTAGCACGTTCATGCTCTACACACGAGATGCAACAAAGCGTAATTACTCTGAAACCAAAGAAAGTGGAGTAATTGAACAACGCTCTGTGGATCTTGTGTCTGGTCACCCGGAAGCTGAGCTGGGAGGAGAGTAGATTGGGCCGACGTCGAGACAGGTGGCGGACGAGACGGGCGAGAACAATTGAAGGTTAATCAAGGAACGAACTAAAACAAGACATTCGCGTCGTCTGACCTCGTTGTTTCACTGTTTCACCTTCACGTTCCGATATCTTATTGGAGAAGTAGTGGCGTTCGTGTGTTTGCAAGGCGAGATCGGAAGATGGGGTTAGGGGTTACCGGATCTCATTCCGTGCAAGGTACATGTGGAGAAAACAAGTTTATTAGTATAGTTGCTCCGAAGTAAGTAAGCAGATGCGCGCGGTTTCGGCGGGCCAATGAGCGATCAGTATTTAAAATCGGGGACCGCTGATTGGCTGCAATCCACCCGCCGGTGACGTCAGCATCTGCTTACTTGCTTCGGAACAACTATATCATTATTAACCGACAGTGTTGGCTCGAGCGTTAAGCGCGCGACTCTGATTCGGGAGGTCTCGGGTTCAAATCCCGGAAATCCTGACTGAAGATTTTTTACGAGGTTTTCCTCAGTCGTTAATGCGAATGCAAGGGATTGAGTCCCCTTAATCAGCCCTCGGACATCCCTTACAAACGTCATAACTCCAGTTTACCTAGTTAGACACCTGAAGAGGGGCATGCATTGCACCCTGGGCAGGCTTCCCACGACAAACTAAAAAACCTCAATATAATAGAATGAACTTGTAATAACATGTTTTGTACAACTATTACATACAATTTGAACAGGATGCATGGGATAAGAAAAGAAATCGATGGAGACCCAAACTGAGGTGTGAATAAAATTGAGATGTATAGGGTAAGGTTATTCGAAATTAGCATTGTTGATTCTGGCTCTTTCCGCGGGTGGAATCGCGTCCAGATTGCTTGATCTGTGTTTCCAACTTAAATATGCTGGTCTCTGGTTGGTCATTGTTCGCTCGTCGATGGTGTCGGCGCCTACAGGGTTGGCTTTGTCAGCTTTAAATTTAATGTCCCCCACTGAAAATCAGTTATGTGACTAAGTGGGCAAAATGAAATACGAAGGTATTTATTATATTTAAGTGGAAAGCCAAAACACAACTTGGGAAACAGAGGAAATGGTGCGGGGCGGCGGGATTATATATCGATACCGCTGCCAAATGGACTCACTTTTAGAAATTTTAAGAAACAATAATTGAGGAATAACAAAATTACGCAATCATATTCTTGAAAATTTAATTTCGGACTTTATGACAGACGAAATATTATGGTGTAGAATTTAGGTTCCAATACACTCAAAAGGAAATGTAGATCCCCCCTCTCCACAATAATTACGTGGCAACAACCCGCCGCTGTCATCAACATATCTTTTTTTTTTTTTTTTTTTATTAAGGGTTGACATTAAAGCATGCCAATAGCATGTACAATACAATCAGTTGAACCAGTTTACAATGCTTGAATGGCCCTACTATCACTAATATAATAAATAATTCAAGATGCTCAAAATTAAAGATTTATAAATTTTGAAAGCCTTACAAGTAAATTATAAAAGGGATGAATAAGCAGAGAACATAACTAAATTTAGAAAAATGCATACAAGTCAGCATGGATTGTGTACATTTCTTACACTAGCTTTAAATGGTATGTAGTTTTTAGATGTTTATAATTAGGCCTACTATTTGCTGCAGATTATAATTCACTATGGCCCTGATTACAAGTTGGATATATGTCATATTCGAATTTATAGTCCCACTGTTATCAATATTCAACTTAAATGGGAGGAGTGATTAAATTTATGCCTAAAACTGGTAAACAATACTTTGCAGCATCTTTTTAAATTTATGTTTCCTAGCACATAATTTGAGCGCAAGGCGGGAAGGCTTTACCAAAGTAAATTGCAACCTGTATTTAAGAGACTTCCCATTTCTCTTTGTTGACTCTAATTATGAATAAATTTTGTTTATTTACTTGAACAGGAAAAGCTCTGCGAGGGTTGTCAGGCAATAAAGAAGGTATCTGGATCAGGTTCATTGAAAAGTCTAAGTCTAAAGTATTGTACTAACACACTTTATGTCAAGACTATCTAATGATAATAAATAATCCTCGACCGCAAAGGGAAATGTAAAACTCGTAAATGACAGTAGGGAGCTTGAATTGAGTGAAAACCAGTACTTTTAATGTCGCCGCGATGTGTTTAGTGCTCTACACACGACACTTGTGGCGCTAGTGTGTTACCTCAGTCGTAGAATGCCCGAGGTTCTTGCGTTTCCCTGTTAATAACAATTATTATTGAAGTATCGATAAATTTCTGCTACATTATTTGTTTAAAATGTTAGCTAGAACTATAAAATGATCGTGATACTTGCACCTTCTAGCGAACAGAGTCGGGTCGAAAGACTAGCATAGATTACACTCTGCAGTTAACCCAGTTTATATGGTAAAGATTAACGTTTTGAAAGTTTTAATGTTATGCAAATAATAACTAAGTTAAACATTAAAATAAGTAGTATTGCTTTTACATTGCTATCAATAAGACAGATTATGAAAAGTATAGTTTGCTAGGAACAATCCAAATTGTTAACACAATAAATCGTGTGTATATTTTTGTAGGCATTATTTCTTTCCATGTTAAATAAAGCTTACTTTTTTTTAAATATACAATCTAGTATACATATGTTAGTAATGTGCAAATTGGATTGATTTAAAGTATTTCACTGACCCCCATTATTTTTATCAAGCTGTTTTTGTTTCATTTTCTTTAGATCAAGCATTTTATAAAATCTTTTACGTTGTTTGCGTACTTGTAACAAATATAAAAATATCATACATTTTAGTTTCGAAATATTTAAATGTCGAAATGATTTTTTTAGTTGGAGGGCTCGGACACTAACCAGACGGATACTTTTGATGTTGATGAAGTTTCGTTGTGACTAATATAGAATTTGTAATACTGTGCCATCATAAGAAAGAGTGTTTTTTTTTTTTTAATTTAGTATAATTATTTTGTATCGCAGTTTTTTTTAAGTAAATATGTGAGATGAAGGAGAGATATTTAAAATTGTTGGTTATTTAGTTGATAAGTCCCATGTAACTTTGTACAGTAGCTTGAGAAAATGCCTCCTAGTCCTCCAACTAAACGTCTTGTGTTAATTATCACTTGATTGAAGCGGCCGCGCTTATGAACACATCTCACAGCAGGAGACCGAGCTTGAGTCATTACACCACCGCCTGTGCAACCAACACCTTCACACGTCGAGGTAGATGATTTACAAGGCGCTGACTCGTCGCGAGTATCCTCGTTGCAGAAACACACTATTAAGACGATTACACATGCCTTACTCAGGATTCAAACCCACGTCCTCGTAGAGCAATACGCTTCAGAGCAGCACCCTAATCGTAATTGCCAGCTCGGACGGCTTTGTAGTTTGTAGTCTCTTGCAGAAGAGATAAATGACAACTTTATTTGTCAAATTAAGTTAAGAAATAATCACAGCTAGGAAACATCCAATTATATGAAACAGTGTATAGTTGTTAAGCAAGAATATATTTTGAATTAACTATATTTATTGTTTTTCAGAAAAAAATAATTCTCAAAAAATATCGTTTAGGAACTTTAAACATAATTCAAACTGAAAAAGTAATTTGTTTAAGTTCATGCAAGTGTGACTCCTCTAAAGTGGCCTGCTTCCATGACAGCTGTACGAGTTTCGAGTTACTGCAAACAAGAATTGGCCCTGAAACGCTTGTCTCATCCATAACACTCTTGATATGAGAGAAATGCCCGCGATGTCAAAGTTAATGCCAGCATATCAATCCAACTCTGGCCTCTCCTAGGTGAGAAAGCTCCCGATACTTATCATTCAAGTAGTGTCAAGTTAATAACACACCAAGAGCGCATAATATTAAGGAAAGTAATAATTATTTGTCCGGGCACGATTCTAGATTCAAGAAGCGGCGTCTCGCAGGGCGTGATTCTAGGGCCGCGGTTGTTTACCTACTTTCCTGGCGGCTGACGCGGGAGCTGCATGGGCGGGCTAATATCACCTGCACTTCAGCTGTACATCAGCTGTAGATCAGCTGTACATCACCTGTACGTCAGCTGTACAGCAGCTGTTCATGCAGCTCAGGCGTCAGCTGTACATCAGCTGTGTATCAGCTGTACGGCAGCCGGGAGAACCAAGCAAGGAGGACAAAACGCTTGAATGGTGATGACAAATAATTATCGGGAACCTTTTGCCTTGTTTGATTTGGCGAAGCCCAAATAAATCCAATACTGCCTGAGGATTGATCGTGGGTCTCCCACTTTCCAAGCGGACGTCTAAGCCGTTTCAGACGAGTGCCCAGGAAGTTGGGGACCCAGGTTCAATCCTGGGGCAGGATGTAATTTTTATATTTCTTAATTTTAGACCACATATTTGTAAAATGATCATCAAGAAGCTCTCTTTGGGAGAAGTAATCTTTATTTAGGAGATGTGATTAAATAAATAAATAAACTGTATTTAGAGTCTATACCCACTCACTTAGATAACTGATTTTCAGTGGGGGACAGTAAATCAAGCGACTAAGCCTACCTGTTAGCCGACGCAATCGACTTTAGTGCGATAACAACCAAGTTCGATATTTGAATAGGAAATATGGCAATCAGTGGTATGAAATGTGCGAACACCGCGGATCACGCCAGAATCAACAAGCCGATTCAGAACTGCTCAGAATTTATTATGTGCTTTCGTTTTCTTAGGGCGCTCCAAGTCCCGTTTACAAACTCCTAGGACACGAATTGATGGACTTTGAAGTCCAAATCAGAAGTTAAAAACTTTCTGACTTTGGCGGAATCGAACCCTGGACCTTCTGCATTGAAGCAGATACGCTAACAACAAGACCAACGAGCCACACATTTACATTTACACACACATTTGTCAATTTTAAAGAGTGCAAGTGAATAATAGTATTTAATTGGTGCTGGTTATTTATTAAATGCCGTACTAAATAATATGTTAGACGGGCTTTTGTCGTAAAATGTCTAGTTAAGATATTGGGATGATAATGTTAGTATTAGATCTATTTAAAATGTGAATATAATAATCATCTTCACGAACGAGATTGTCTCTAGATTATTTCTGTACTAAACTTTTATTGATTGTTTTCATTTTCTCATTAATCGAGCTCATTAGTCCTGTTCTAAATCAACTAGGTACACTTGATTTGTAATGCTTTTGAAAATAAAAAAAATAAATGTAAATGGTAATGTAATTAATTAGGAGAAGAGAAGACGATATCATATTAGGGAAAACCTTTGAAATTGTACACAGTTATAACTTCACAAAAGAAAATCAAGAATAACCGAACTATGAACGTTGAAGCTGATTAGCATTTCACAATTTGAATTAATTAAAAACAAAATAAAAACAAATTCCATTACATCGACTTAAATTAAATTGTGTGCTCGTTGGAAATTAATCGTGTGGAAAATAGTTGAGATAAAAACATGTCCTGCAGTAAAATTAACATTAATTACACTATTCGTTAATGTCGCTTTGCTCTTAAACTCGCATGTAAACCTAATTAAAGTACAAGAGTGGAGAATCTTAATGGCTTTCAAGCCAGCTGGGTACTTAATTAGTGTCTTGCGTAATAATCGCATTCGAGAAAAACATTAAGAGTTGTCACTCCTGAGGTTTTGCTGACCTATCAGGGGTTTTCCTTCTGATTGCGCAATTGTTTAGTGAGTTGGTAATTAATAGTATTCATGTCCGCAAGTTAGAAGGTAATTAGCGTGGCTTGTCCTACAGAAATCCACGTGCACTCCGGTGGGTTCAAGTTTGCGTAACTCAATCTCAATCAATTTCGCCACGCTTGTTGGCGATCCGGGGGGGGGGGGGGTGAACAAACATTAATAGTGTGTTTGGCGGACGGGAGGGAGGAGATATTGCAAAGGTGTGATGTAACGAAAATGTAATACTAAATGTATCATTATTGATTATTGGCAACGCCGTATTAGAATATAAACAAAATATATTTTTCATGTTTTTAATTTGTATTTTCCTGAAAATATTCAAAATCTACCAAATTTGTACATTTTGAAAAAGTAATTGTAATTTTTTTCTAAAATTTTAATTTAAATACATCAAAAAACTATTGTCTTTAATTTACTTCGAGATTAATTATTGTATTATTTGTTATTTATTTAGTACTGTTTAATATTAGGCTACATGTTTTGATATTTTAATTGTATTAGTAATATTTTATAGTTTTCTTATGCTATACATTATCGACCTTCTTCTATTATCACGTCTTAGTGGTAAAAAACGTACATTATTATTTCCAGACGTAGCTTCGTCACAGTGGATGACATTTTCAAGGGACTGATGTTCTTGAGTTTCTTTGCTTTTGCTGCAACATCTTTCATCGTGAAACTGCTATAAAATAGCGGTGGTCCTCGCCTGCTTGTTGTGTAGATCTTGATTTGACCATCGTTTCTCCACTGAGAGGTTTTTAACAAATATTCATGCCAGGAATTAATAATATTGTTATTTATGAATGGGATAGGTCCCTTCAGGCCAACTCTAACCCCACGTCGTCCAACAACAACGATTGTTCGCATACTATGCCAAGTGTTTATACTTTTGCTCGACCATCCTACTTCTCAAACATTGCAAATCTTGAAGCGTCACACCCAGCTGTCTGTGACATCTGCTTGTGATTCATACAACACGTGAAAGTCTAGGTAGGGTAGGTCTGAAACTGCCTGCATACATCTGCATGCAGTCTGTGTACTTAGTAACTATAGTAGCATCATCCGACACCTTTGAATCAATGTTAAGACAACAAACGAAATGTACGAGCTATGCATGTTTATTGTTGGAATAAATTTAAATATTTTTCGTGTGTATACAGAGAAGCTACTTATCATAATATTTGCTGTCAAATGGACATGCAACTTGTGTATTATAATGACCAATAGCCTTGTTGGTTAACAGTAACGTTTTGTAAGCGATAACCTTAAGAAAGGTGTACCTATGGGTCATTCAGTGCTTCAAAAGATGAATTACAATGCGCCCACAAGTCTTCATCCCATGAAGGTGCAGTCAACGGTTCTACGTCGTCCTAGCACTGCGTCTAGACGCAGAGTGCAGGTAAACCTTACGCAGAACTATATAAGCAGCTCTAATGTAAATACTCAAGTTTCATAAATGATTTTCAGTGGGGATGTTTTATTTTTTAAAGCTGTAAGTCAACTATGGCGACGCGCGAACAATGGCCGACCAGAAAACTTTTTTTTAAGGAAACACCGACCAAACTAGCTGGGCACGATCCAGCCACGGGTGATGTCAGTGTCTGTGGGGACCGGTTATGTCGAGCCCCTCAAAGATTGTAGTTTAATGTTTTTAGTCATGATTTTAAATACATATCCCTACTTACAATGTAGAAGGTTCAGTGTTCGAACCCGGTTCGGGCAATGATTCTTAAAAGTAAATACTGAAATAAACTTTAATCTGTTAAGAGGATATGGGACATGTATTTTTGCTACATTTCTAATCGCTCGGCTGACTTTTACCGCAGGTGTTTTGTTTTTAAATAGTTGCGACGAAAAACACTCTAAAATTAGTTTAAGACGATAATTTTTTTATGATTTTTACTAATTTTGAAGTTATTAAAAAGTACAAAATTTACGTTATTCGTGATTTTTTTGTGGCTGATTAAAAACAAATTTGAAAATCTACGACTGTAGGGCTGTCTACGTACGCTTCATTGACATCTTTGCAAAGTTGTATATACTTCGGAAGCAACTTGGTTGAGTGAATAGCTATTTGCCAACTGCCAATGTGTTCCATTCCCTCTTAATAAAATAATACAGTACAAAATATGTTAATTGCGAGTTTAGAGCCACTTCAGTCACGAAGCTCATAATAGAATGGTAAAATATCCTCCACTGAAAATACTTCTTGTATCTTCATCTGACTGGGTAGATAATCTGTTCCCTTTTCTACCTTAAGGCATAAAAACGCATTAATATTTAAGTATCCATTATGAATTATTTTTCACGGACATTGATTTCGACAAAATGTCTCATTTAAATACTGGTAATAATAAATTTTCTAATAAAGCCGATCGTTAGGTATTCATGTTAGAGGGTTAATGAAAATATTGCAGCATTCTTTCAGATGAGCACGAATTAATCAGAATGAAACTCGAAACTAACAACCTAACTCTAATCTTAGGCCTCGATCTCACATATATCATAATAGTGGGCTAGTTCAAATCCTGAAACCGTGAAGAGAAATTGCAAAAAACTTGTAAATTATTCAGCATTTATTTCGCGAACCAGATTCTTCGTGTGTTGGCCTAGGTTGAGTCTAAGCTCGCTTCACTGCGGTGATGGTTACTAGATGAGCGAACCAGATTCTTCGTGTGTTGTCCTAGGTTGAGTCTAAGCTCGCTTCTGCGTGATGGTTACTAGATATGAATCAGATCTTCGTTGTTGGCCAGTTGAGTCTAAGCTCGCTTCACTGCGTGATGGTTCTAGATGAGTGAACCAGATTCTTCGTGTGTTGCCTAGGTTGAGTCTAAGCTCGCTTCACTGCGGTGATGGTTACTAGATGAGTGAACCAGATTCTTCGTGTGTTGGCCTAGGTTGAGTCTAAGCTCGCTTCACTGCGGTGATGGTTACTAGATGAGTGAACCAGATTCTTCGTGTGTTGGCCTAGGTTGAGTCTAAGCTCGCTTCACTGCGGTGATGGTTACTAGATGAGCGAACCAGATTCTTCGTGTGTTGGCCTAGGTTGAGTCTAAGCTCGCTTCACTGCGGTGATGGTTACTAGATGAGTGAACCAGATTCTTCGTGTGTTGGCCTAGGTTGAGTCTAAGCTCGCTTCACTGCGGTGATGGTTACTAGATGAGTGAACCAGATTCTTCGTGTGTTGGCCTAGGTTGAGTCTAAGCTCGCTTCACTGCGGTGATGGTTACTAGATGAGTGAACCAGATTCTTCGTGTGTTGGCCTAGGTTGAGTCTAAGCTCGCTTCACTGCGGTGATGGTTACTAGATGAGGGAACCAGATTCTTCGTGTGTTGGTCTTAGGTTGTGTCTAGCTCGCTTCACTGCGGTGATGGTTACTAGATGAGTGAACCAGATTCTTCGTGTGTTGGCCTAGGTTGAGTCTAAGCTCGCTTCACTGCGGTGATGGTTACTAGATGAGCGAACCAGATTCTTCGTTTGTTGGCCTAGGTTGAGTCTAAGCTCGCTTCACTGCGGTGATGGTTACTAGATGAGTGAACCAGATTCTTCGTGTGTTGGCCTAGGTTGAGTCCAAGCTCGCTTCACTGCGGTGATGGTTACTAGATGAGTGAACCAGATTCTTCGTGTGTTGGCCTAGGTTGAGTCTAAGCTCGCTTCACTGCGGTGATGGTTACTAGATGAGTGAACCAGATTCTTCGTGTGTTGGCCTAGGTTGAGTCTAAGCTCGCTTCACTGCGGTGATGGTTACTAGATGAGCGAACCAGATTCTTCGTGTGTTGGCCTAGGTTGAGTCCAAGCTCGCTTCACTGCGGTGATGGTTACTAGATGAGTGAACGCTTCCAAGCTAGGTCAGACTTGAGTCTAAACACAAATTACCGTAGATTATATTTAGATTATATTATATATTTATATATAGTGTTTTGCACCATTGAAACTCAACAATAGTAATTATAAATAGCAATATATTTAAATACCTTGGTCTTGAAACCCAACTTGAACTCCAAAATTTAAATCGTATCTTTTGTAAAATGTGCAATCGAAATCTTTATTATTCAAAAACTCTAAGACAGAGTAATTTTAATGATTAATTATTTTCATCATAGGCCTAATGTATTATTTATTTATTATTTTGTTTTATGACTAAATTCATTAATATTGTGAAAAGAGCGCCAACCTAATAGATAACTATGTTAAATTATTTAAGTTTTTCACTGTTATACTTCAATATAGGGTTGTATTTCAAACAATCGAAATCGATAGGCCTCGTTATCCACTTTGTGTTTTGTAAATTATATGGTAATTCTTTCTGATCAGGAAGATGTTTTCCTCTTTGTAGACCCTACCATTCACCCTTAAGTCTGCCGCGGCGTGAAGAAGGTATTGACAGCTCGTCAAATGAGGGCGGAGTCATTAGAAGGGTAGGGGGTGTGGTTTACCGTCTGAGCCTAGGGCGCGGTAGGGGTAACTCAGAAGGGGAAATTCGTTCAACTGTGATCCTCTTCCTCTTCCAGACTATACAACTTCTGTGACACTCAAGAATTACTTCAATCCAACATCGTAATACTCCAATCAATTCGATAGAATGTCTATTTGTTCTGCCTTATTATGCACACGATAGCTAGAACCTTACAGACCTAATAGTCAACTCATACGACAGGCACATTACCCCAATTTATTTTCATGTCAAAGACGATGACCGCGACATGAGAATCCCCCTTTCCACCGCCTATACCCGTGTCTGGGTCTGACCAGCATGGGATTTCCCTCCCCATCCCCTAGGCTAGGTTGACGTATTATGACCTAACGGTTGACGCGCCCTTAATCCAATTAAACCCGAACTCATGCTGCTATCACCACGTTGCAGCTTATCTGTTGGTGTCCTTCCTCGGTTCCTCCACAATCATTGTGTCATGTATTGACAAGAAAACATGTAAATAAAGTTACAAAAGAATAACATTAGAGAGTATGAACCTAAAATATTCGTGAAGCATGGTTATTTGTTTACCACTGACCGCCGTATACCTGACCAGTGTGTTAAAACCTGTTTGTCGGGCTCGCTTTATAGCTACCGTGTGTTTAATTGCAGACGCCCGAGGCAATGGAGGAAGTCAACATTGCCAAAATCTTACCGGTCTCTGATCTGGAGAGATCTGAGTTGGGTTAGGTTAGGTTAGGTTAGTAAATTAGTTTACTAACCCGACCCCGCGACTGACGTCGATAAGATTAGCTCTCTGGTTGATGCTGGGCATGTTGATGTGAACTATGTAGACTTGAAGGCTACAAGACTGGCAGGATTCAAGACGCGTGTTTCTGGATGCCCAGTAGGGGTTTTATCGGATAATGGAGCTAACTTTACTGTGTTGTCTTGATTGGCGCCAAAACGACTGAGTGGAGCCAGGTCGGTTAATTACTACGTGAAGTGCTGCGGGTATGATGATAAATGTTACTTTAGTCGACACGGGGGATCTTTGAATGACTTCTGAGGGTATTAATTGGAAAACATTTCCGGAGAAAGATGCAACAGAAGAGAGGATATATTATTACACAGTTTCCATCTAACACCCTAGCAATCATCAGACTGAAAAGAAGCTTGTAGTATTGTCTACAGTGTGAATGTATTAATCCCCCCCCCTTCCCCCCATTATCTGTCACCCGCAAACCATCCTTGCAGGTATTGACAGTTTCTAATCACATGGATTTCAAGGCATTGGTAATGCGTGCGGAATTGTACCGCTGTATCTGAGGTCCCATTTTAACTGTGTGTCCACCCAATTTACTAGTACATGAAGATTTTAGAAATGATGACGGTTAAGGGATTAACTAAAAGCAGTGTGTGCCACAATACAATCGACTTCTTTTCAGTTTGATAATTGACAGAGTGTATAGGTTGGATTGGAACGAAGAGTATTATGTGGAGTTACTAATGGATGTTAAAGATCCCTTAGTATGCAAAGTAGATATCAAGCCTTGTACTTGTTCAGCTGATTGTATACCGGTAATGTATTTGACTATGCTTTAATGTGACCCTTAATTTTTTTTTAATCATTGTAAACGTTCAAAACTAACGTTCGTCCGCTCCCTCAAGGTGTGTAAAAAAAACATTCTCAGACTAGTTGAAACCTTATTTTCAAATGCAAATTGGTAAATATCGTATTTTTCACCCACGTATTGGCTTTGAATCGAAGTTATGCCATTGTGAACGATAATACATCATTAAATAAGTGACAGATTATCCAATAATACTTCATGTTAGTGCTTCAGACAAGTATTTAAAACGGTGAAATTTTTGAGTTATTACGTGTCGATCGAATCGTGCACGCATGTATGCCGTTGAAGCTGATGCAGAAAACTACTGGTACAGAACAGGAATTAGTAATTATTATTGAGAGCTCACTCAAACGAGTGCTACTATTGAGAACGTGATGCAGACGAAGGGACCACACACCTGTTTAATTTTCTTAAATTTCAACCACGGAATCAGAGCCGAAATAAATCACGGAATGTGCATTAAGTGAGCAGACCTATGACGAATCAAGTCATAACTCACGACTCCACCTAACCGAAACAAGTGTTTGGAAAGTTGGAACATATTAATTAACAGTCGTAAAGCAAACAAAACGAGTGTAATAAACCTCGCAAATAACGTCCACGTAAATAATTACCGAGTCAGATAAGTCTCGACGGTTGTAATTATTATTGCGGGGTCTGGCGGCGGTGCAGTCGTGGGGATCGGAAGCTGGTACTGGCCGCTTCCCAGGTCGACGTTTCTGCGGAATCTGGACTATGTTACTGAGAAGTTTGTTACTAAAAGGTTGTGCCTATCTTCAACGGGTTTGGGTGAACGCACGGATAACAACGTCGTATTTCAGAAAATGTCGAGAGTGTTCAATAAAGATAGATGAAATATGGCAGAGTGGTTTATATTTTCTGATTCTTGGAACGCGAATTAAACCTGAGGGAAGGGGTTCTGAAATAATAAGTACATGATGGAAGTGCTTTTTAAATAGTGAACACATGGAATCAGTAGATTTGTTTGTATTTATTGTATATATTTTTAGCTTATTATATAGGCTTAATAATTTCTTATGGACTTGTATAAGCTAGCCATTCTTTTCCTCAAAATTTGTAGCTTACAAACAAAGAACATAAAATCTTTCAATATTCTTTATGTCTGGATGGGATCAATGCACGACGAAGGTATGTCCGTAAACACATTTTACTATTATTTTACATTTTACCCTGGACATGAGAGAAGACTGAAACTTAATGAACTATCGTGTATTGCCTGTCGGGTGCATCGTCCTCCGACAAATAGATCACTCAGACAACAGCCTTGTTCACACGACAGGCGATCTTGCAGGATGAGCTACTGATGTCACAGAGCAAACTACTGAATCTCTCGTTACTTCGCTTCACGCACAAGTCACAATCTTATACATTACAACACAACTGTGTATAGAGTTAATTAAATCATTTGTTACGGTGATATTTCAATACGGTAGCTAATGCCACATAACTTTGACTCAACTTTAATTTGATTGTAAAAAGTATATCTCCCACATAAACACAGTTTCTCTTACGCTCTTACATATTGAGATTCCACATGTACCTCAAAACGTCACAGAATGACCACTAAGATTTGACCACGGATTATCTACAATTAATTATTGTCCAATGCTACTAGTACTGCCTCCTCTGAGAAGCTACTTGTTACTACCTTCACAAGCCACTTAGCTCTATTTTTATGTATACCATGAAATGTCCATAATTTGTGTTGGAGGTTGACAGACACTGTGTTTGGGGTTGATCTCTTTTCTGAATAACATCTTCCTTTGTAATTTTTAGTACAATATTGTGGATAACATAAAAACAAACACGTAGACATAAAATTTGTCAAATGAACCACTCAATGTATTGTTGATACTTCCGGTTTCACAACCACAGATAAGTTCTAACAGTATCTTTCTTTTGATTTCAGAGGGCAGAAAATGAAGCGAGGCCACTTCTCTAAACACGAGCTGCGCCACCTCGTGGGACTTCGCTAAACTGCAACGTCTACGCAGCTGGCGGCATCTCTCGGCAGAACTTCCAACTATGCGTCACGCCCCCAAGTTGCAGTGACTTCGACGCACGTGTAGGCACCGAACACCACTTTAACTGATTCTTTAACGATTTCCCTCCGATTAAACGTGATAATGGACCTAACAGAAGCTTTCAGAAGTGAGGATATTTCAAAAACCGACTTTTTCGATTTCGTCGTTGCACCGGACGCGTCCGAAAATCAGCAAACTTTAAACTTTAACAGAACCTTGAAATCGATGGGTATTTTCATCGACAACGCTGACGAACACCACAACAACAACAGCAATGGCACGGCCGAGTATCAAGAGACGAAAGAAGAGACGAACAACAACCACCTGATGATGTCGACGAGTGAACTACGGAAAACAGCATCAACAACGTCGTCGGTAACTTCGTCGACCATCCGTTCTGGTCGACAACCTGCGACAAGGAGACTGTCCGTCTCGAGACGGCGATCCTCGAAGACTTGAACAAGTTCTGCTGGAATCAAGAGCCCGAGATCTCCGTCAACAATGTCGGCGTCGTCGAGAAAGACCCGCTCATCGCAACCAACAACACGGACGGCGCCATCTACACCCTCACCGTCCTCAACGGCGACCACGCGTCCGCCACGTGGTACCGGGCGCCCGAGGCAGGCGCCCTCATCAAAGAGGAGGACCCGCAGCCCTCACCGCACGACATCGACCACTTAAACTCCCACCCAAATCAACAGTCATCACTTGATCTCGATTCTATTTTAAGTATTATTCCTAATCATGCACAAAATGGTCACCACTATCAACAAAATGGCTTCCAAACGAACCTCTCCCACCTTGACAACGAACATATGAAATCGGAATATACATACGACGATAGTGGATACGCAACGAAAGATTCCAATGGTGTCGGACACATTGGGGATAATCATCTCATGGAGAATGAAACTAACTTCAACAATAACAACAACGACTGGAAACTGAACAACAATAACAACAGCACGAGTACTGCCGACTCCCTTTTAAGAAGCGCTCTTCAAGGGAAGTCCTTTCTGGGGAGATACAACGGGCCTAAGAACGGTATTAAGGTGCTCGACGGTCATGCGGAATTACGAAGAGCGTTGAGCACGCCCCCAAACGGTTCTAAAACGCCCCTCGACCAATCACCGGTCTTCATCAACAGCGACGAGGATATGGAGCTAAAACACCACTCGCCCTTGCTGGTCATGGATCAGAACTCTACAATCTACGACGATGCGCGCGTCCTGGGCATTGTCGACTCCGACAACCCCTCTTCCACGCACAGTATGGACGACATTCTTCTCTCCCAGCTGGACGCGGCCTCGTATCCCGAGGACTACGAGAAGCTGAAGCGTATCGCCAACGAGGTGGCCGAGTCTGTCGGTCACTACTGTAACCTTGACACGGTCGGGGGGAGTCCCCAGGCGATCTATCTCAACACCCACCTCTCCACTGATCTTGGCTTGTCTAACCACGCCCTCTCGCCGGCGCCATCCGGCACAACAAAGGGATCGAAGAAGTTCAACAAGAAACAAACGAACGGCGGCACGAAAACGGTGCACAGCAATCCGGTGCACAGCAATGGCGTGAGGAAGGAAAGATCGTTACACTATTGTAGTATTTGTAGTAAGGGTTTCAAGGACAAGTATTCCGTGAATGTTCACATCAGAACCCATACGGGCGAGAAACCGTTCGCCTGTTCGTTGTGCGGGAAAAGTTTCCGGCAAAAGGCGCATCTAGCAAAACATTATCAGACGCATATAGCCCAAAAGAATGCGGCGGCCAATAATAATGGCGTCGTCAAATCTGGGAATAAAAGGTTCGCAACTGCCAAAACGTCGTGAGTAGATTCTGATAAATCGTATCTTTTTGTTGTGTAATGCCAGTGTTTGGCAACTATTTATATTAGATTTAAGTGCATTGATTTCGAATTTTCACGCAAGATTTCCATTTTTTACGCAATGCAGTGAAAATAACTGTTGGTCAAAAATGTGCACATTGGTTGTAATTGAATTCGTCCAGTAGTTGACAACGGTTGCCAATGAATTGTTAATGAGTGCAGCATGACAAATATGTGTTCGAAGTTCGAACATGTGGAAACCATCATACTCAAAAACAGTTTTCCTAAAGTCTACATCTACGATTATGATATTAGTATTACATTTTCCGATAAAACAGAAACTTAGTAGTTTAAGAAGCTACAAAATAAGAACTTTGGTTTATTTGAGTATTGAGTAATGTGGACTAAGTTACATTAAAAAACATTTTAAGGCGACATACATAATGTCGCGCTAATTGAAAAGAAATGGATTATTATTGCTGACAAACTGTTGGAAAATATATGTTACAAGCTAAAAATTGCGTAAACACTTTTGTTACGCGAAAAAATTTTGTACGGCAAATTTATTTAATTTTAAGAATTGACTACTTATTTTGGTTGTGAAATCAGGTTTTGACAGACAATGACTACTTAACAATGGTACAGCAATGTGGATGTGTACAAGCTAGATCTATAAAGTCATTTTTGTAAGTTTTCTAGGGCCTACCTTGTATATTTACCAAGAAAATACTCATGATAAGATGGCAAATTTTGAAGTTATGCAATTGATGAGAGTTTCGACTCTTTGTATGCTATCCTGGACTCTTTCTATGGAGTTCTTGTCCTCAGAAGGTACAGCCACATTACATAAAGCGTAACGCAATCGGCTTGAGTATGTCACTGATGCCAACACAATGATAATAATATGTCCCAAATGATTTTGTTTATTAGGGCAAAACTTGTATTGTTGTTCGTTCTGACAAATACAATATTGTTATGGAAATTGATATCTCAAATGAATCTCACTGGTAATAATTGTCCATAATGTGCAATTTAGTTCAATTTAAATTTATTGACTTGATGTTTGTGTTCCTATAATTTGTTGTAAATTTTTAAGCGCTGTGATTTTGTTTTCATACTTTGGATTCTTGAGAGGATTTCAAGCAATATCTTGCCCATTTTGTATATTTTATTTAAATATTTTGAGACTTTTATGTGTATACTATGGCAGACAATAATTATTTGTTGTTGCAATCCTGAATATAATACTCATTATGGTATTTGTCACAATAAAATGGCTGCCGTGTCAGGAAACTCATATGTTTAATTTAACACATTAAATCGAGGCCAAATTAAGTTGCCAATATAAATAAGGTAACACCAAGAGTTAATTTTTTTATATTATACATGAATCTGTAAACTGTTATTAATATTATATTTTTTATAAATATTTATATTTTTAAATATGACTTTTATTATTTTGTTAATATGTAGAAAGCAGATTTTTGATAAGATACTTTAATATATATTTTTCTTTAGATCCTAGTATTATAGAAACAAATTAAATTAAACTGTATTTTACTTCATTCTATAATATATCGACTGAATGCTAATGAATGTTTTAGATTGTTTAGATGGTTTTTGATAAGCGGATCTTGGAAGCTAAATAAAGTATTTACTTTTGATAAAACAAAATGATCACGAATGTGCAAACCATTATTTATTTGATATACACCCTATTCATATAAGTTATCCCAATAAATATGTTAACCTTTTTCTAACAACCTATAACGCATTTTTATGAGTTAAAATAAATATTACGGTATGCGGTACATTAAATACATAGGATATTTGAAAGCAACAAGCAAAGAGCTCAGGTTGATTATATACATTAGGAAACTTGAAAGCAAAAAGGAAAGGTGCATAATATACATAGAATACTTGAAACAAAAGGCTAGGTTTGTAATATGCATAAGATACTTGAAACTAAGAGATTGGGTTGATTATATACATAGGATACTTGAAACAAAAGGCTAGGGATGATTGAACAATTTCGGTCCGACATGACAATATATTGGTTATTTGTGAATGGGAGAACTCACTTATTAAATAATTTTGAAGAAAACATTGATTTCATTTTTGATCCAAAATTGAGAAATTTGCAAAGGGAATGTAATGCCTTTATGAATTTTTTCACGGAAAATTCATCTGTACGAAAACACAATTCTATTACTGCCCGCGTGTACTCTATAGAGGGTTGTGGTGGGAGACGGTGACAGTTCCCGGTTTGGTTCGTAAACGAGAAAGAAAAGAGCACCCAAAATCAGGCATATAGTCATAGAAACTACAGTAAATCTTTCAATTTCAGTCCGATTTAACAATATATTGATGATTTGCTAATGGGAGAACACCCTTATTAATAATATTGAAGAAAACATTCATTTAATTTTTGACCCAAAATCAAGGAATTTGCAAATTTATGAATTTTTTTGCGGAAAATTCATCTGAATAAAACACAATTCTATTACTGCCCACGTGTACTCTATAGAGGGTTGTGATGGGAGACAGTGACAGTTCCCGGTTTGGTTCGTAAAAAAGAAAGAAAAGAGCACCCAAAATCAGGCATTTAAATAAATAAATAAATAAATAATAAATTGTATTTAGAGTCTACCCACTCAGTTATATAACCGATTTTCAGTGGGGGACAATAAATCAAAGCGACCAAGCCAACCCTGTAGGCCCCGACGCAATCGACGAGTGAGCGATAACCAACCAAAGATCGATATTTTTAATAGGAAATATAGCAATCAGTGGTATGGACAGTGCGAACACCCGCGGATCAATGCCAGAATCAACAAGGCCGATTCAGAACAACTCTGAATTTATTATGTGCCTCGTTGCTAGTACGGCTCCAAAGTCACCGTTTACAAACTCCTAAGACTTGAACTGGTGGACTTAAGTCCAAATCAGAAGTTAAATAACTTCTGACTTATGGCGGGAATCGAACCCTGGACCTTCTGCATTGGAAGCAGATACGCTAACAACAAGACCAACGAGCCACATTACATAGAACCTTCAGTAAATCTGTCAATTTCGGTCCGATTTGACAATATATTGGTTATTTGTCAATGGGAGAACACTCTTTTAATAATATTGGAGAAAACATTGATAAATGCGAGTTATTTTAACAGCTGAACAATCTGATAGGCACAATATTTTACTAAAAGTCCTCTCACCCCCACATAAATGAGATAAGAGTGAAACCATTGGAGTTTTAATATCTACTGACTACCCTCTATTAAATAAGACACAAAATTATTTCTGGCAAAGGACCAAAAATCGTGAAATTATGAAGGCTATAGACTTCTCAAATTTATCCTGGCAAAATTGGACTTCGCAATTTGAATTTTATTTGAAATATTTCCGTTTATATCTAATTGTCTATCATGAACGAACATGAATATAACAAGAGAATAAAAATATGTGGGTTATTGGATGAACGAACCGAATACTTCAATTTCACTTACGATACCCCAAGTAAAATAGCTAGTGTTTTGTTTTGTTGTTGTTTTTTTTGTTTTTTTCGCTCTCTACCGGGCAAACGGCATATCCGATCTTGGTGAAAATTGATGGGGACCTTCAAAATCTTTGAACTTAGACCTGCCACGTTTTGTGGTACAATCGATCAAATATTTCTTATGATTATCGTACTTTTACAATTTTTTTCGATTTTTAATGAGAATTTTTCGTGATATTTGGCAAACGCTACTCCGATCTTGATTAAACTTTTTGGGAACGTTTAAAATCACTAAAGTTATGTATGTTTTGATTTCAGAGACATTCGAAGAAATATTTCTCATAGAAATCGTACTTTTCCGATTTTTTCACCGGTTTTTAATACGATATTTTCGTGATATTTGGGCCGTTTTTGAAACGGGTGGGGCTACAACGTTCATATTTTACATTGACATAAAGATTATGGTGATGTAGTGCCTTTTGAAAGAAAAAAGTTGAAAAAGTTGGTCAAAATTCATAGAAATAAAGGTTTTAATATAAGCCTTTTACAGGTGTATAATTAACAAGTAATATCAATTAACTATAGAAAAATTAATGAGATCCACTTAAAATCGTAATCATTAGACAAAAATATTCAATAAAAGCTCATCCATCAACGCGACTGGAAAACGCGTTAGCTAAGTGGCCTAGTTTAAACATTAAACTGAACACACTGATATTCACGATATTTTACTAAAGGTCACCTCTCCCCCCATATAAGTGACATTAGAGAGAAATTAATGCATGTTTTATTATCTACAGACCACCCTCTTTTAAATAAGACATTCAAAATGAATTTTTGCAAATCGCGAGGGACCGAAAATCGTGAAATTATGAAGGCTTCTCAAAATTGTTTGTTGAAAAAAGGACTTTCACAAATTGTAGATATTAACAAACATGAAAACAACAATTGAACAAAAAAATTAGATTATTTCAACAAAAAACTGAACAAACTTATATACACAATATTTAACTAAAAGCCCTCTCTCCACCAATAGATGTTTTATTATATACAGACTACCCTCATTTAATAAGACACACAAATGAATTTTTGCGAGAGCTCGAAAATTGTGAAATTAACAATGTAGAGGCTTCCTAAATATGTTCGGTCAAAGTGGACTTTCCAGAAAAAATAAATCATTTACAAACATGAAAGTAACACTAGAACTAAAATATGCAGGTTATTTTGATATGCACAATGTTTTACTAAAAGCCCTCTCTAGCATACACCTTATAAATGAGATTATTCAAGTGAAACCAATGGATGATTTTTTTATCTACAGACTACCCTTTATTAAATGACACAAAATTAATTTTTGCGAGGGACCAAAAATTGTGAAGTTTATATTATACTTCAATTTGTCCTGTTAAAATGGACTCCGCAATTTATTTAAAATATTCCCTTTAATATCTTATTGTGGAACATTAACGCACATAAAAATAACAATCTGTTTAAAAATGTAAGTTGTATTTACAGTTTTATATAACAATACAAGTCATACAACAGGTGCAACAAAAACAATACATAATATAGAATATGTATAATAATTATGTCATATTTACTAACAACACACAGTATAGTATTTGTTTTGTAGATACTGTAGGCCTATATAACAATTTGACCACTAATTTAAAAGCAAGTGTCAACTGTGATTTTTTTTGGGGGGGGCGGTAGGTTAAGGATTTATGAGGGTCAAAATTTGACCCTTTGGTGACCTGAATGCGCACTACTTTGGTGTTATTGGTAATAGGCTAGCTCAGCTCTGATCAGAGCTATAGAGAGAGTTGGGATTTATCTCATTGTAAAGGAGATGAAATTTATTTTATAAATTATTGATTTTGGAATACATGGCATTTAAAATGACCCCACGGAATGGACCTTCATTTAGGTGTTGTCAATGGTCAATAGGTCAAATACACTATCTTTGTTTTTTAACTTGGAATTTTTAATCTACATACATGTAGGTACAAGCATACAAAATTTGAAGATGGCTACAAATTTTGTTTATCAGAGTAGAGTATGAGAGTGTGAGATTTCCCGCATATCACGCACATTTTGATCCATTTCTTTTTTATCAATATTTTACTCCGTCAGCTTTAACAATGAAGTGATATATATTTTTTTAAATTTGCTATTTTCATGGGTCATTATTAAGTTGAGAGTTTTCGAATGTTCCTTTGAAATTACATAAAAAACAAACGAGCGTTTATTTAAGTTAGTCAATCAAATGTTTAGAAAGCTGTTGAAGAGGACAGCATTCTTACTGAAGAACCAGTTCTTAGAAATACATGGTGAAAATGAAGATCCAATGATGATGTGAAAAATTATTATCACGCATGGGCCTAAAGCATTGGATCGCCACATTTAGAAGAAAATACATGTTCAATATATAATATCTCAGAAACAATTTGTTTGCAATCTTCAAATTTTGTGTGCTTGTACATACACATGTAGATTAACTAGGAAAACGCTAAAGTCCCGTCGCGTTGTTGAGCGAGCACCGGTACGTGCAACACGACCAGAGTACGACATTCCCATAATGTTACATACCAATAAGTCTTTAAGGTCTTGACCGATTTAGCTGAAAATTTGTAAAATAGGAGAGAATGGATAAAATCCACCGCCATCTAGAGGACCTTGACATCATTTCTTTGGGAAAACTATTTTAACTCTTTGATAACAAATAATACACTGCTTCCTCGATAGTATTTTGATTACTTCTAGGTGGCAGTGCATAGTGACCAGAATTCTCGTGCGACTTTTCGTTGCCATGGTATAACGTTACTTTTGTTAAAATGTAATTTCTATCTACACTACTTAAGGTCTTGACCGATTTAGCTGAAAATTTGTAAAATAGGAGAGAATGTTGTACTTATTGACCCTGCAAAATTTCATAACGATCGGAACATTTTTATTTTTTATTTTTTTATTTTATTTTTTATAACCAATGATCGGATTTTGTTCAAAAACTATACAGCAACCCGCATAGGTGGTATGTACATGTGTGCAAAATTTCAGGTCAATCAGAGAAACGGTGCGACCTGTACCGAAGCAGTAACAAAAAAAACAAAAAAAAACAAGACATTCGAGCCATAAGAGTCAAGTGGAGACGCTCGCTACGCTCACTCAATAATCCTAAATCGAAAATGGTGAATTTGACCTATTGACAGATGTGGGTCCATTTTGTGAGGTTATTTTAAATGACAAGTAAATTCCAAAATCAATATTTTTTCAAGTAAATTTAATCACCTTTAAAATTAGGTAAATCTCCACTCTATAGCTCTTATAGCTGAGCGGTTATCAATTTTACGAAAGTAGTAGTGCGCTTTCAGGTCACCGAAGGGTCAAATTTTTACCCCCTCATAAGTCATAAATCCTTAACTGCCCACGCCCCCCCCCCCTCCCAAAAAAAAAATCACAATTGATACTTAATGCTATGGTATGAATGACTGAACCAAATTTCATAAAAATCAAAGAAAGTCGGGAAAAATGTGTTGGTTGATTTCAATGGAATGACCCCTAAATGAAAATATTTACGTTCAACCAACCTGCAAGGCACAGAAGATGTATGTATGTATTGAAATCAAAGCGGTGTCTTTTATCGTGCGGAAATGCCAGTAGTAGTTGCTTAGTGTTTTATTTAACATTGTAAGCTTAGCTGGAAGTAGGTGCAACATCATAATATAATATAAAACAAAAATGGAATAGCACCAACTTCTGAAAGAGGTTGAGAAGTGGCTTTTGGCTTGATGCCAATGTAAGAAATGATGATAAGAATAAGATGGATTTGAGTGTTTTCAATGGTATGTTTGAACTTCACACTGTTCTTTATTTGAATATTTTTAAGTGTCCAACACTGAGCTCTGCCGCATTAGGCAGGAAATGGTACTGACTTAAATATGAATGTGAAAGTATCTGTAAAGCAAAGTTTTAGATGGGTTGTACAGTTAGTTCAGAAAATGTTCCCCAATCAATGCAATTTTTTTATATATCACACATTCAATGTAGGTATGTACCTATTCTTTGTATGCACGTGACGTCATAAACATAACTGACATATTGCCGTACGTCGGGAATTGCCTTGCCAATATATAGCGGCCATATTCCCGTACATGAAGGCATAGTTGAAGACGAACAAATGACGTTAATGAATATAAAGAATACTGTGGTATAGTTTATAGTTTACTGTATTTATGCGAGTATAGGCCTCGGGTATATTTGAAATTGTCAAGTTCAAAAAGTGGGGTGCGGCCACCAGGGTTGGGTAGGTATAATACTCAACGTCGAAAACGGGTATTATACCTAGTATTATACGCGTCGAATATACACGTCATAAATTACACTTTTTGACATCAATGACACGTCGAAAATTACTGGGAGGTAGAGCTTATGTAGGTCTATGGTGTATTGTTACTTTGAGCTAAATCAGTGTGATTTTTTAATTTTTCATTGTGCTTATCTAGTTAGGTTACCTTAGCCTACATAATTGGCAATATGTAAATTAGTACCTATAGCTAGAAATGTTACTATTAAAGAATTTTAGAATAAGGTATGACTTTGGTTAACAAAACGCGAGGAAGAATTATCTGGAGAGGCTTTTGGCTTTGTCCATATTTATGATCGGGAAAGCAGGTGACCTTGGTATCTTGTGAAGATGCCGGTTTTCTTTGCTTCAAAGTTCTTTAGGCCTATGACAATGAATTCTTGATTCATTAGCTCGCCTTGTCATAAGTACAAACAATGCTTTCAAGTTCAAAATATAATGTTGAGTTCATTTGTTTTTAGGGAGGATGAAAATAATGCTGGAATTCGAATTATATACATACAATAATATTCCTTATTTAATTTTCGCCACAAATTTTCTACATATTCTACATATTTGACATATTCTACGCATATTTGCGACGCGACGTGTCGAATATTATTTGCGACGCGTCGTTACCCAACCCTGGCGGCCACTATGTGAAGCAATTTATCATAGTATTTATATCCAAATCTTTCAAATCTGAGTGGTCAAAATAAGGGTGCGGCCTTTACTCGAGGGCGGCCTATAAGCGAATAAATACGGTTGTGTAAAATGCGTGTTTAATGTGTTTATCATTGGGTAGATCCAGTTCAAGGATTGTATATGCCTAAATCATGGTACTTTTTTATTTAAATCAGATTTAAATCAAATTCTTTATTTAATGAAAGTTGAAACATATTGAATAAAATCAAGTGCACTTGATTGACTTTAGGCAAAGCTTTCCTTAAAAAAAGAAATTAGATTATCCGAAACGCTTGTGAAAGTATTTGTTCCACTCACCAACTTGATAAGTTTTGAAACACTGACTGATATTGTTGATTTAAATACTTTAAAAAAGATTAATCCAATTCAAGTCAAATACATAAATATTAAATAACTTTAAAAAAATCTAAAAAATCATGATATTTTATTTTTTAAATAAAAATTTACAAAATCACACACCCTAGTTAAAACAGACAACTGGATTGACGCAGAGTGCTCAGGCAGCCCAACAAAAAACACTTAAGTATTATGTGTAGAATCACCAGACAGCATGTGTAGTAGCATGTTGTGATTTCAGACTCTGCTGGTTACGGCACCAACAAACCATAGATACGTAACCCAGACAAATCCCATTTCAATCCAAATTGCAAGGGACCCCTAAAACTCCCAGTTCTATTTAGACTTAAATAACCCTGTTGCAAGGACTATATCTCCAGTTTCAATTATACATCATAAAGACATAAACATGTAATATTAAATTATATATGAGTTAACAGTTTGACGTTGAACTAAAATATTTCAAAGCACCTAGATCAGACTTGAAGCCTCAGAGAAAAAGAATGCTTCAGCAATTAGAGCAGCTTGAAATTATGTGGTCTGGTTTTAGTGAAAGGTGGACAATGTGCCATCTTTGTCCACCCCTTGACACCTCAATGTCAAGTCTAGTTCTCGTAAGAATGTGTATCTTTCGAACCGTTGCGACGCGGTAAGAGTTTGGATGTTGCCTACGTATCAGCCATCTGTTGTATCTTCCTCGCGGAAGGCGAGAACATCAACACAGGGGCATCTCTGCGGGAGACAGTTTCACTAGGTATGAGATTAGGTCATGCGATGCTATAGCGGTGTCAATACCAAGACTAGGCAGAACCAGCCACAGGCAGGCATGGAGAGATGATCTAGCTGCAGAGACAAGAAATTACTCCCGTACCAACTGTTCAAACCACCTCAACTTGATGACCCGGTAGGCTATGTTCAGCAGAGGCATGCTCTGTGCCAAATTCTAACGTCAACAGCGTTGTTTTGGAGCCGCAAAATAATTTTAAGTCCCCCAATGCAAATTAGTTCTTGTAGCCTAAACGAGTTAGTTGACTTTAAAAAAATTCACAGTATTCATTCAGTCACTGCCATATCTAAAGTCTGATGAATATAATTTTTAATTTTATTTTTATTTAGAATATGTTTTTAGAAAATTCCAAATTATGTATGTAAGCCTTTATAAACACCTCAATAACAACTATGTACAATTTTAAATGTGTAACCTACACATGTGCTTCGGTTCGACATTTCCAGTCAGTCCAAGTTCTAAGACGTTACACTTCATGAATCCTTCAACATCTCCCAAGTACAGTAAGATCTCTCTTATCCGATCTCCTCTAATCCAATGTTCCGTGTTAACCGAGCCGCCAAAAAAAAAAAAAAAAAAAAAATTAAAGTTTTAAATACGTAAATAAAACATAAAAATAATTACAGACGCCGCGCCGCACTTTTTTAAATGTACTCGCATACATTTGTAGGCATGCCTTACGAGTGAGTGCAAAGAAGATAGATCGGCGATATATCTCGACTTTCGAGCAGTGTGCATCAGTGTACTGAGCGTATAGAGTTCAGTGGTCAGTGTGCGTCGGGCGCATCGCCGGTAAGCGTCAGTGCCACCCACTGAGCATATAGAGGTCAGTGTGCGTCGCGCGCCTGCGCGTGCGCATACGATCCAGCCATCTCACACACAGCTGTTCAAAGATGGTCGTTGTGGAACTAGATGCAATCAAGTTTCAACCGATTCACGAAATTCATAATCACGACGCATTGAATTGTTATTCCTGGGCTTATCTTATTTCTTTCCCAGACTTATCTTGCGTCGTGAGCTTCAGCGCGGGCATAGTAGTGAGAGGTTTTCCCACATGAGAAAGAGAGCTAGGCCTAGACATACGTTTTTATTACGACATGTAGGCCTAATTGTGTACGTGTGTTCGTGAGCTTGAATTACAAGCTATTAAATCATTTAGTATACCCTGTATGAAGTGTATCGTGTGTATTTTATGTTCCTTTATCCATTACATGTGTCATATATCATTTTACCACATCAGGCTATGCTACGAGAGCAAATAAACAATTGATCCGCGCCATCCGAGTTTTTCGCAAATCCGAGGTGCCCCCGGTCTCATCCAACTCGGATAAGAGAGATCTTACTGTACTATCTTCTGCTGGATCAGTTGAAGTTGCACCAAACTACACAGACACCGCAGCAATTCAAACCTTCGCACACAGGGTTCGTAACCCTGCCTGCTTCCGCTCGCCGCGTACACTCAACACTAGTCCAAGTTATCTGCCTCTCGACAAGGGTCCAAGTTTTATGAGCGAACTTCAAAGTTTTGCCAGGTTTTGAATTTCACAGTCTTAACAAAGTATGGATGGTAGTAGGTAATTCGATCAACGAATTTCTTGTCCCAATAATGATAGCTGAAACCAAAAGACAGAAAAGTTAATTTGAGTCAAATAAAGCAAATGGTTGACCTGAAGCTTCAAAGCAGTCTTGTGACAAGATCGAAAGTAAATTATTGTGCAACTGATTGCGATTGGGCTAGACGGAGGAAGAGCAAATGTAACCAAGAATCATAGTTAACTTCACTCCTAGACAGACACATTTGCAATGAAAACAACATTATGATGGGAGTAGAATCCAGAAATAAATTCAAATATCTTAAGCCGGGGTCCCACGGCGTGTTGCTCGACGAGCCTGGGTCGGGTCGGGGTGGCTTGACAAGCCGCAGGTATACAGGTTCAAAAAAAACTGAGCGGTCCCACGGCGTGTGGCTTGTCAAGCCTATAGCCTGCACCTGCTTGTCCGAGCCTGGCTTGAGGAGGCTTGTACGGACGGATTTCAAAAGGTCAAAACAGTGAAGAACTAAACAAATCTCGCCTTTTCATTCATACGAGTGGCGAGCCAGTGGGTCCTCGTGGGACCGCTTCAACGAGCATGTACGAGCCGGACTACCTGACCTGACCATTTTTTATTACCCCTTGCGCGTTCTCTTTGGCTTGTGCAAAATTTACCGACAACTGACGGGAAGCTCAAGCAACGCGCCGCAAGCCCGAGACGACCCGGTCCCACGGCGTGTGGCGCGACGATCCGACCCTTTTTATACCTGCGGCTCGTCGAGCAACGCGTCGTGGGACCCCGGCTTTAGAATGGTCACTTGTCGCACAGATGGACCGACTAAGAGAGAGTAAATACTAAATACTAAATACTGGGTGTGACACCTCATCACTGGTTTGGCAAAATATCAATGAGACAAAATGATTTGTATTTATAAGCTTCAAATGAATCAAATCTGCTCTCAATTGTTTATCTACAATATGTATAATAATAATAATATTATTATGTATTTAGTCTATTTACATACATATTTTCTACACATCAAATCCTTAGTAAATTAATATAACGTATATAAGAATATTGTTGATCTCAATTTATGGCTACGACTCTTTCTAGAAATTTAAAGAAAAATTACGGTACAAATTATTATCAAGAAAACAAAAATGTGGATAATATGAATTTTCATTAAATTTAAGTTTTTCCACTATTTTAGGTATTATTTTATTATTTATTCTTTATTGACAACGCACAAGTGCAATACAAATAATTGTTTAAATTATGGTGTAGGTGCCGGGTTGGGTAGGCCTATTGTATAAAATAAAATATAAATAAAATATGTTAATTCATTCGAACACAATCACCGAATGTACATGTTCATGTCTACTCATCTCACGTAGCCACCTACGATTTTCAAGTTAGATGTTGGGCTCTTTTCCATTCCCCGCTCAGTCACTAACCCAGCCGAGCCGATAGGCTAATTCATCGTAGGCTATCTACTAATATATTGATGTTCTAAAAAGATTCCCAATTAATCACATTTCAAATATTGATATCAATTAGGGCTGGACAAAAAAGTCAATATTTCGATACGATATCGATAAGTGGGAATATTTTTGATTATATTTTGGTTTCATGTCAAAATATTGAAATTTATATAAAGAAAATGCTAAATTTCGGAATTTTGGTGGAGGTGCCGGGTAGGCAGTAAAAAGAAATTAATCTTGGATGGTACATGGTGGAGGTGGCGGGTCATAAAACGCGAATGTGAGATCGTAAAAATCGTAATGCGTTTTTGGTGATACTACGCCTATCTTATCAACTGGGAACATTTTCATTTTTGTTTGATGATACTAATTATAAAGGTATAATTAATAGGGTTTTGAGTGTCAACTGAGGCCATAATGCGAAACTCTAGCCTATGATAGGCTAGAGAGGCTTTAGGTCGGTGGAAGAAAGGGAATGTCACCAGGTACTCAACACATGGCTCACTCACCCGTCTAACAACGACTTTGGAATTTTCCTAGTAGTATGAGATTCTATTAAAGTAACATTGTACCTCAGGGGCAAGGCTATCCCATATTATCTGCCAAACCTTCAAATTGAGGTTTTTATAGCCTTTAGTTAGACAGCCCTGGAGTCTAACGTTACCATTCAATTTTTTTTCCCAGAAATTTTCCCCAAAAAAGCTATCAAGAAATTTTACATCACTACCTAGACCTACAATAAAAATTGAAGGGCCACGTGCATAAACCGGATAACTGACATTTTTATTTAGGTTTAAAAAAAATTGTGGTCGCAGGGAAAATGTATTGTTTTGAAATGTTTTGTTTTGTTGTAATTTTTGGACAAAAATATAGCAAAATTTGGAAATTCTAGGGGAAAATGCTAATTTTTTTAGTCTCAATTGTCAGCTGGATGGACATGGCCCCGCAATTAGTATTATGTTATGAATTTATGATGATACATTTTTTAACATGTTTCATAATTTAGCCCAGGGTTGCCACCAAGAAAAAATAAAAATCCTGTTTGAGCACATCAAAAATCCTTAGAAATCCTTTAATGAAACATCCAAATCCTTAGAAATCCTTTTAATGCCTAAATGTACTAATTTTGATATGATATCGATATATCATAAATCATAATGTAATTGTTCTAAACAAATTTGAAAATATAAACAAATTAAAGAGTAGGCTTATTTTTAATGATTTGAGGCCAAATAGGGTTGATAAGGTATCTCCATAAATGCATTTTTAACAATTTTTACGATCTCACAGGTCCCAACTGCGTTTTATGACCCGGCACCTCCACCATGATCCAGACAAGATTTATTAATTTTGACTACCTACCCGGCACCTCCACCAAAATTACAAAATTTTGCATTTTTGGTGTATAATTTGCATTTTTGGTGTATATTTTGATATTTATATATCGAAAATATTCTCACTTATTGAAATCATATTTTAATATAGATTTTTTGACCATCACTAGTTAAAAACGACGTAAAACAAAAAACTTATTTTTATTTTAAATCCGTAAATTGGAACAAAAATGTCGATCCATTTTGCACCCTCAAAATCCGTAAAAACGGCAACCCTGAATTTTAGCCATCTAACCCAAACTCATACCATTGATTTGGAATTTGAGTAATTTAATATATTGGGGGCTGGGACTAATCTAAAATTAATTAAAGATTGCTCAGCCTTAACAAATAGTACATTAACATCGCTAGGGTAGGCCTACCTGTTGAAGGAACTCTTTGGCATTGTTTAGTGTGGAAGCTCCGTAGATAACTCTCTTGTTGGACTGCCCGCCCGCCTTGCCCTGGAACATAAGAGTCGCAGGTTACCACTCGGATGTTGGAAGAAAAGTAATAGCCTCCAGCGACGGAGTTCAATGTGTCCATTACGAGACCTTCAACTCTCGTAAGACGCGAGAACACCCTGCATTGCATGCGCACTGCTGGGCAGAACACACGCAGCGCCACTATCTCGTCTTGCCGTAATCGATACTGTTCTTCAGTCAAGGTCAATGCACGCCTCCCCCACTTCCGAACCAGCCATAGGCCTACTTGTTACCGTATAGTACCGAATATAGGCCGACCCTGAACACAGGCCGACAACCCTTGAAAATCCCACTCGCACGCTCGCATTTTGCGAGTGACAATTTGGCTCTTGCGAGTAACTTTTATGGACGTGCTTCAAAATATCGTTTTTGCGAGAATTTGAATCGAGCGCCGATTCATGCCGCCGACTTGTGGCAGTGTGCTGAGTATGCCCCCCCACCCCCTCCTGCCTAACCACTTGTGCGATCTTCCAGAGATTATACCGCGTAAATAATTACCACAACATCACTTATGTTTTCAATCTGCTAGAAGTCAAAACTTAAAAGCTATCACCCATGGTGATAAATCTTTCCTTATCTTGTTTACTCTCGTTCGGGCTCCAGTCCCCCCTTCCCGCGCCCCGAGCCAACGCATCGTGAGTCGTGACCTTGACTTGACTGTGACAAGTTATAAAGCAGATGCAACCGAACAGTGAAAGTTATCTTAACGGCCCGCTGCTGTTCCTCTTTCGTGATTATGAAATACTACTTCATCGGCACGTCATTGTTTATAGAACAGCATTACGTCTGAGATATTACGATAATTGATGAGCGCGTTTCTTCACAGTTCATTAGACACCCCACACGATTTTTTTGTTTTACTACCCGGGTAACCTGCGGGTAATGTGGACGGGTACCCGGGTCGTAAAAAAGTCGGGTTTCGTCATCCCTAGGGTGTCCAGATTTTCAAACCAAAAAAGCGGGACAAACTATCGGTGGCTGTCGCTGGGGTCTGGGGCGTAGCCCCAGCCGGCGGAGGCCTTTTTGTCGAAGGCAAAAATATTTTCAACATACTACAATTATTTTGTCATGTTTTAACTGAAAAATGGCAACTCGGGGGATTACCTTAATGGATAATTACTATAGAAAATGTTGCTTTGCAGATCGTACAAAACACTTTGTCATTATCAGTCTCGTGTTTATAACAAGATAAGGAAAGTCCTTCTTAACATCGTCATTGAAAACACACGTTTAGGCGGCGGCATTTTACACACTCACGCGTACGAGATGAAAAAACTATCTCGTAAAAGTGAGGTTATGAAGTAAAAATATGTTTTCTAATCAAAATTAGCTTCCCTACCATTTAATTGCTGCTAATAATAATTAAATATCGAATTGCGAACTATATATTCTATCTGTTTGAATACAATCAGTTCTACAAATAAGCAGGCGAAGTAGGCTTGCAAGCACTCTAAATTTGTTTTGATATTTTTTTCTCACGGCAGCATTTACAAAAATCTGAGCAAGCAAGGACCCAAGGAAGGTTTGTTTAGGGTGAATTATCAAATTATAATATAAATATTAATGTATTTATTTATTGTGATACTCACAGTTATGTTTTATCATGTTGCTCGGCTGCAAAACGACAGCAACTTCGTTGATGCCGTCAACCAACCCCACCCCCCTCTACACTCCGCCTGCTGATGACGCATTCATTCGTGCAAAGTCAAGGCCAGCAGAAAAGTGTATACAGAATACGCGTAGTCCGTAAATTTACAGCAGACGAGCCACGAGCTACACGTGAAATCGGTATATTTACAAAAACGGGACAAAACAGCGTCCCGTGAACAGTTGTCGGGACACCGGGACAGGTCCATAAAAACGGGACTGTCCCTTTTTTAACGGGACGAATGGACACCCTAGTCATCCCTAGTAAACAGCCAGACACATTATTGTAAGACGCGATCGCGAACATAAGTCATTGGGCATTTTGTTGATGCGGCGCATATGATTTGTACCATCAGTGTTCTTATCTTATCTTATCTGCAAGTGGTTTACGAGTTTTCACGGTATAAATACTGAAGTTTTTCAGTACTGAATTAAGCCCGCTATGTTATCCTAAAACGCACCAAACGCTCTTTAATAAAACCTGACCTCAAAATTTTTCGCCTGCGGCGCTATTGTTGGGGGGCAGAGCCCCCCAAACCCCCCTTGCCTTCCCGCCGAAAGTACCTTCCCGCTAGGAGCGAGTACTAAAAGACGGGTGCGAGTTGATTTGTTACACAATTTTCAAGGGTTGCAGGCCGACCCCCTAACTTTGGTCATCGAAATTTAAAAAAAGGAATTTTTAATGAAATATTTTTATTTTACGCGCCATTATTCCTTTGGTATGTTTACGCGGAGCCAGTGCCAAGGTCGATTTCCCGCGCGGCCTATTGACGCGGAGACCATGATGACGTAGCGCTATGACGCAATCTCCAAGCAGACCGGTTCATATCGCCCAGTTATCTGTTCCTCGTCATACTTCACTCATCAGAAGGCCTGCCGTATTGTTGGCGCAGCGCCAGACAAAAGCAGTGAACTATACGTATTTCCTTGTCACACGGTGCTGTAACTTGGTGTTTGAAATTAGCGCGTCAAAATGCTGATGCTCGCATATAGGCCGAGGAGGGATTTTGAGACCTAAAATAATGAAAAAAAGGTCGGCCTATATTCGGTACTATACGGTACTTGATAACATCGGCTCTGGAGCCATAGGAATCGAGTATGAGTAGACTCCTTGAGCGGAAATTATCGAGAAAGGTTGTAAACTATGAAGATAATACAACGGATAATCACGATATTCAGTGCAAAATAATATTGTACGATTGACGAAAAGCCAGAGGGCATGGCCATGAACGAAAGGGAGGCATATCTCTACTGGAAGACTAGACACATGATAACATAATAATGTAGATGCGGGCACAGGTAAACAACAACACAAACCTTGGTGTAGTCCACGAGGTTCTGGTACTCAATGTAGTTCCCACCGCCCACCACGAACACCACCGCCTCCTGGTACTGTGACCTCGTGCGCGGCTGGGAACTGCTGTCGACCGCTCGTAGCTGCTTCGGGTCGAACAGGCGATAGTCTTCCGTCTCTTGCGATGACTTCATCTCCATCAGGTCGTCCACTATCCGCGTCACCGGCAGGTTCTGAGCAGAGAGGGATTTAGTTAGATAGTAGTGGGGAGACAGGGGACAGCCAGACAAAAAGGGGAGAGAAAGTTGGGAAATTATTTAAACATCCGAGATCAAGTAGGCGTGAGGAATTTAATGGAGCAAATTGGAGAGAAGATTAAAGTGGTTCGGACATGTCAAAAGGATGGAAAGAGCGAGATTGAGATTATGGAATTGATAATTCCAGGTAGGAGACCAAGGGGCAGACCAAGAAACAATGGCAGAATAGTGTGAGAAAGGATGTAGAACGGTGAGGAGGAGACTGGAATGTGGTGGAAGGAGAGGAGTGGTGGCAGGACAGAAGAAGATGGAGAGGCCTGTCTTCAATGCCGACCCAACGCAGAGTTGGACGTGGCAACAGATAATAATGATGGTGATTAAATCTAATGCAATAATTAGATTATATAACTGCCCACATACGTATTAGCCTGATATACATTGGCACCGCCTTCATTCCGGGGTTCCGGGGAAATAAACCGCTGAAAAAATGGTGCGTAGAATCATCAATTTGTGAGAACACAGTTAACAATTTAAATGCAATTACAGTTCAAGGGATTAATACAAAAAGGAAGCTACCCGTTTTTGCTATCCGTAATCTGCTGTAATTCTAGCGTCGTCCAACATTCTCCAAGTCGTGACATGACAACAGGCGTTCACTTACGTGTCGTTTCACAACGAGATTCTTGACTCCCTCCATTACGAACGAGGATCCTTGCGAGACCAGCTTTGAGAACATGCTCACAGTCTTGGTCCCGCCTCCCACGTACTGGTTGGGAGTTGCCGCCATCTTGGCGTAGGCTCTGCAACACACCACGAAGCAATGACACACTACGGTACGACATTCATAGCAATGTGTTGTGCACTCAAGAAACTACTGTATTGAGGCGAGTATAGGCCGCAGAAATAAATAAAATATATCACGTCTTGAGTTGAGCGTAAGGGTAGGATCCAGCAGCTTACCTTCAAGAAGTGATGAGGCTGCAGAATCGGTAGATAAATAGAAACTTGAAATAGTAATGTAATGAACACCCTCGACCGGAAGTAAATCAAGGGCTGGGTATGGCAGATTAAAATATTTTTAAAGTACAACTGTTGTAATAAAATAGTCAAGCCCCCAAGCAGTGAAACAAAGAAACCCCTTTATTTCTTAAGGTCGATGGTGTATGTATACAACACAGTAAACTTGAGACGTTTCGACACAATGTCTTGATGTAACAGGAGAAGAAAGGAAGATTGTAACTGACTGCAAAAGTCAAATGGCAACTGCATAATAATAAACCATGTATGATAAGTACAAGACGCAGTTGGGGGTGTGGCTGTGACATGCATGATTTATTTCTTGCGTGACGCTCCTACCACAAGCCTTTCCGGCTGTACTGAACGTTCTTTAATCTTTCCCAACCAGTCAACTCTTCTCATACTTAGCTAGGCCTACGTACTCATTTCTTGTCCATTCTTTTCTTTCTTTTCTTTTAGGCCTATTATTAGTAGGCTACTCATATTTTTCAAAATCTTGTCAAGTTTTTACCTCTTGATTCAACTTAATTATTAAGTGTTCAAAAAGGGATAACTTCGGTAAAACCGGAAACCGGTTTTGAACGCAACCGGTTTTGAATTTAAAAACCGGTTTTTAGTCCCCTTAAATGGTGGCGAGACATGCGAGGGAAACTTCCTAGGTTATCTGTACGCAAGTGAGCGCCATTTCTCGGCTGCAGGGATAATATTTTCAAAATCACCCATCCCAACCAACCAAGGTCAAACCGCTTTCCCGATCATAAATATGCCGATAAAGTAGAGGCAACAAACATCCTCGCCACTCCTAACCCACAACAACAAAAAACATTTTTTTTAAATTTAAAACTAAAAAGTAGTGATTTTGCTAACCGATGTCATCCCTAGTTCATATTATGTAAAATATTCTTTAAAAGTACAACTATTGCAATAAAATAGTCAAACCCCAAAGCAGTTAACCACGGAACGTCCCAAATGAGACTGTATAAAGCACGTACTTCCATCTCTTGATGTAGGCCAACGGCTGAAGGTCTGAGCCGGCGCTCTGTAGGGCAGCCGAGTAGCGGTCAAACTCCGCCTAGAACACAGAACGATAATGAGACTTTAGATGATACGAGTTCACCAGCACTTTGTCGAGTTAATACAAACAATACCGTGAGTTCCATCATCGCATAGATTTGCATGACCCATAGGCCTATGAGATGATGCTAGTCCAACTTTGTTAAATCAAATTTATATAAAGTAGGGTGTGCAAACCTGGATTTTTAATTTACCGAACTCAAACTTTCAGAGGGGTGGTCCATCGAACTTCGAACTTCTATTAATTATTTATTGTATATATTTACTAAGTAATTTATATAAACCGAACCTGAAACGAACTCACACCAAACAAAGGGATATCAAACAGTTAAAGTAGGAAAAATAGTAGGGATGTGCGGGTACCCGAAAAACGGGTAATTTTCGGGTAGGTAAAATTACCCGACCACGGGTCGGGCCGTCAATTCCTACCCGAAAAAGTCGGGTCGGGTCTAAGTAATAAAGAAACACGCCAATCTGCTCCTTTTAAACCTCCCGCTCACACGCCAAACGAACAGCTGACGTCGGAGCGGACCAATCGCTACGACGTGGGCGCGGCTATGCTATGATGCTGTGTCCTTGGCTCTTCCGGCGCTGTTCCCGCTGGAGTAATATAATAGGCCCTACTGACCGTCATTACTCGTCTTCTGGTTATTCAACGCTAATTACGGCATAAAGCAAGTTGAATATTACGTACGTGGGCGAATGGTAAAAAAGAAACAACGCTAATAAACATCGTCTAATGCCTAGGCGGCAGGCCTAAAACAAAGTTGCAATTCATCTAGAAGTCCGATCTAGTGCGCATCGTTGCACGCAGCAGAGCGTTGGGCGGAGTCAGACCGAAAGGCTGGTGCAAACGCGCGATTTCGTCAGATGCATGGCTGGTACAAACGCATGATTTCGTCGGCCGGAAGAGAAAAAACGCGATCGCATCGGTTTTTCTTGGGGTTTTCGTATCGGAAATATTAGAAAACGATTGTTACGATATTATTTCCGAGAATAACGAACGATCGATGCAGGAAAACGATAATAGCGGGGTTTCACTGTACTAGGCCTAGGCCTACTCAAGCAAAAGTTCATAAGACTCCGATTTGGAAGTACTTTGTGTCAACACAGCCCAGAGTGGCTACCTGCAACCAATGCAAAACTGTTTTGTAGGATTTTTTTTTTTTTAATGAATTCACAAATAAAAAAAAAATCACTACCCGAGCCCGACCCGAGGGTACTTCAATTACCCGAGCCCGAGGGTACTTTCAATTACCCGACCCGAGCCCGACCCGAGTTCAAAAACCACTACCCGCACATCCCTAAAAAATAGTGATTAGTCTGGACCGGCACCTCCACCATTCAATTTTTTTTTAAATGAACCTGTAAATTGAGAACCATTGGTGCACGCACACCACCACAATTTTTTTTATCAAACTAAAAAAGGGTGTGACACCCGGTCATTGTTCTAATGTTGGCAAAACAGGGTAAAGTATCACCATGATAATCATGATATCATTGGTAGGGATGACTCTTTTCATACTCACCACGTGCAACAGTAATCAAAACTTGACTATTTGATACCGGCACCTCCACCATAACAAAGCTCGTGGAACTTCGAGAAGGAAATTCTCAATTTTGTTCATAAATGTGAAACAAAAAATCAACATATAAATTCAAATTCAAGTTAGGCCTGGTCACATTTTTTAAATTTCAATATAAATTCCAAATTTCAACACCAAAACTTTTTTTAATTACAAAACACAATTTTCACTACCTTGTGCCTAATTGTTTGTCACAGGTAAAACACCCGACAGAAACGTGAGTGTATCAACATGACGTCCGACCTACCTCTGTCATGGAGTGCGAGCAGATGTAGAAGATGATGAAGAGTCGCATCTTATCCTCGGGAGTGCCGGCCTCTGGATCTGTGAGCAGCTCCATGATGCTGCGGTCCAGCGTAGCCTTGCTCATGATCTTCTCCTCAAACTCAAACAGCGTGTCCAGCCGCCGAGTCTTGATGTAGTTCAGTATGCCTGGTGACACCGGGAGCACGTCATTGAAATCATCCGTACTTTATACAATTATTATTAGATATTTTGGGGAAAACCTTAGGGCCGTGAGCTTTGCAAAGTTAACAACATTTTTTCTCGATTTGGTTAATCCGTGGTTCGATTCCCGGTTGGGGTGGACTTTTTTAATTTCTGAATTGTAGTAAATAAAAACATTTTTTTATTGATTCATAGCAGTTGTCGTAAAAGTTTGCCATGACTGAACTATGTCCTTAAAGCGGGCTGATGCTTAAAAAATAAAAACCTTATGTTAACATTTTTTTGTTATTAATTTTTATCCAATACTGGAACAGGATGAGTGGAGCAAGGCAACATAAACTTTGGTATAAGAAGAATCAGTTAAGACAAGAGCAAAAATGTAACCATGACAAAGAGACATAGAGCTAGAGGGGTGAAGGCAGAGGACTTCTACCAATCAGTTGCAAAGTTACTGTACCTATTGAAAGAAGAAATTTAAAAAAGATTTTTTCATTTTTTTCCAATTTAAAACAGATTTTTATTGATTTAAATTAGGGCTGTGCGAGCCTAGAATTTTTAAGTCGAGCCGAGCCGAGTATTAAAATAAAAGCTTGATTTTCGAGCCGAGCCGAGCCGAGCTTTTTCAAAAAAAAAAAAAAAAAAAAAAATGGTTACCTAGGCTACATATTTTCTAGGGATGTCATCGGGTACCCGGTTCTAGAAATTACCCTGAGCCGATTATAAGATCAGGGTATTTTTGGCGACCGTTTTTAGGCTAATTCACGGGTTTATTATTTTACCCGCTACGTCGATGCGATCTTTGAACTTTCCCGCGGAGCCTGCCCGCTGCCTGCAGTCGATAAAGAAGACCCGGGGAAACTTCCTTGTCGACTCTGCTAAAGAGTAACTAGAGTTGACAACAGAGCGCGTTGTAAGCCAACACGTGACACCTGCGCGAACTACGTGCGCGTTCGGTCGATCCAACCACAACCAACTCAACTCACAGCTGACGAACAACAAAGATGCTCGGTGTGGAACTCCGAACTAGTTGGAAGAAGAATTATTTCGATGTGATTATGTTTCTACGATCACAACGCATTGGATTGTTATTCCTTGGCTTATCTCCTTTCTTTCCTAGGCTTATTTTGCGACGAAAGCTTCAGCGCGGGCGATAGTGTGATAGGTTTTCCCACATGAGAGAGACAAGTTTGCATTCTAGGCCTAGGCCTATCGCATTCTACTGCGTCGACCGTCGAGTCGACTGTTGATTGCTGGCTCAGGCTGCCGCATTCTTCTGCGAAAGTCTTAGTTGACAAGACTGTCTGTTGAGTGTTGATGAAAATGAGCGCGTGAACTGCGTGTTTTTGTAGGCTCGGCTCGAATAAGTTGAGCATAAAGCCAAGCTCGGCTCGGCTCGAATAAATCGAGCCTAAAATCAAGCTCGGCTCGGCTCGAGCTCAAAACTGAAGCTCGAAAAAGCTCGAGAAATCGAGTACTCGCACAGCCCAATTTTAAATCAACAATATCAGTGTTTCAATCTTGTCAAGTTGGTGAGCAGATCAACCACTTTCACAAGCGTTTCAGAAAATAGAACTTAGAACCCGTATTTGTTGCTCAAAATGAAGGTAAATTACATTTGATTTGAAATTGTAGTGACCTACTTTATCTACTAATTGTACAACCTGACATTTTACTTATTTAGAAGGCTGTGACTTCCAACCACCAGCCAATTGTTATGTTAGATCATTGTTGAGCTAAAAGACAAATGAAGGTCTAACTCTCTCAACTGCTGGTTTGGAAAGCAGATGTGTTTTCTCTGTAGTCCTTTCAATGTGAAACTCAATAAATGTTATTATTAGCTTACTCGAATAATGTATTCATTATGACTTTATGTTGTTTATGTATTATGGGCATGTTCCCGGTACGGAAAATGTCGTTGCCGATGCTCTGTCCAGGGTGGACGCGATCTCGGCCTCTGTGAGTAATGAGACAATTGCCCAAGCCCAAGTGAACGATCCCGAACTCCAAGCGTTTCTCCATTCTGACACTGCACTCGAACTGAAACGTCGGAGCCTTGTTGACACAGACCTTACGATATACTGTGACACATCCACGTCAATAGACCGACCTTTCGTGCCAGTTACTCTCCGACGCCAGGTGTTTGACAGTCTTCATAGTCTGTCCCATCCCGGTGTTGCTGCCTCAGTCCGTCTTGTCTCAAGGACCTACGTCTGGCCTTCGATAAAGAAAGACTGCAAGGAGTGGGCAAGGGCCTGCATAGCGTGTCAGAGATCAAAGGTCACACGACACGTCTCGACACCTGTTGAACATTTCAACGCTCCAGACGCTTGTTTTGACCATATCCACATCGATCTGGTGGGTCCTCTTCCTGAGTCATCTGGATTTCGTTACCTGCTTACATGCGTAGATCGATTTACTCGTTGGCCGGAAGCAATTCCTTTATCCGACATCACTGCGGATACAGTTGCTTCTGCCCTCATCACAGGCTGGATATCGCGTTTTGGGACGCCCCTTCGGATCACTACCGATCAAGGCCGGCAGTTTGAGTCAGCCCTTTTCAGGTCTCTAAACCACCTGTTAGGCACTACTCTCATCCGAACTACAGCGTACCACCCTGCCGCCAATGGCATGGTCGAACGCCTCCATCGCCAGCTCAAGGCCGCACTCAAATGCCATGAATACCATAACTTAACCATAACTTGCCATGGGTCATGTTGGGCATTCGATCAGCATGGAAAGAGGATATAAAAGCTACATCTGCCGAGTTGGTGTACGGAACTACTCTCAGACTTCCAGGAGAATATTTGTCGCCTCCGACGTCAACGCCAGACAGCACATCAGAGTACGTCAGCCGACTTCGCCAACGACTCCAGATGCTCCGACCAACACGCCCTACCCGACACGGGCAAAAAGATGTATTTGTGTTCAAGGACCTCGCAACATGTTCCCACGTTTTCGTGCGCCATGACGCTGTCCAAACTCCGCTTCAGCAACCGTATGACGGTCCATACGAAATCATAGCAAGGCACGAGAAGTATTTCAATATTCTGCGTATAGGGAAAAGAGTGGTAGTATCCATAGATCGGTTGAAGCCTGCCTTCATTCTTGACAGCACAGCTCCTGATACCGCACAACCATCGACCAAACCGTTCAATCTAATCGACCGAACATCAAGCACTTCCCGGCTACCTAGGATAGTACCTGCCTCCGTTGTCCGCAACAATTTTGGATCAACATCCGCCAATCCGTCTTTGGTCGGGACTTATGCTGCCGTCACTGCTACCCCACCACTAGTCACGACACGAGCAGGACGTCGCGTGTGTGCACCGGCTCGCCTCGGCACATAGAGATTTCTTTCCCATCGCTACGCTCATTCACTGGAGGGGGGGTCCTGTAGTGACCTACTTTATCTACTAATTGTACAACCTGACATTTTACTTATTTAGAAGGCTGTGACTTCCAACCACCAGCCAATTGTTATGTTAGATCATTGTTGAGCTAAAAGACAAATGAAGGTCTAACTCTCTCAACTGCTGGTTTGGAAAGCAGATGTGTTTTCTCTGTAGTCCTTTCAATGTGAAACTCAAGAAATGTTATTATTAGCTTACTCGAATAATGTATTCATTATGACTTCCACAAAATCAATGATTTTTATTAAATAAATCATTTGATTGAAATCTGATTGAAATAAAAAACTACCCTGTCGTCAACTGACCTGTGGCTATGGTAGTGTGCATGTCAATCAGCCTCTTCTTGTCCAGCAGTTGCGGAAGTGAGTTGACGGCCGACGTGAGTTTAGCCGTGTTGTTCGAAACCATCGAGTATGCGGCAGCGTCGCTGTCGTTGTCCAGTCCCATTGTTGCCTTCAGTTTCTTCACCTCGTCCTCAGAAGACCTGGACAGGAAGTAGGGTTGTGGAGTAAAAGATAATTTAGAAGGGTGGGAAGGAGAAAATGTAAATCTTTGTACGTAGTTTAATCAATATGTTCATAAATCTTTTCACAAACTTTGAAACATCAGGAACAAAGGACAGTTTCATATTGTGTCCTGTAGGTATACAAAATTGTATCTTGTTACTTTTTGTTGCACTTAAGCCTACTGGCAAAACTTATACAAGTTTGTGCAAAATTTAACTTTGTAGAAAATGAATTTCCTTACTACATAGGGCTAAACTAAACATCAGGCTATTATTAAAATTTAAAAAATAAAATTATTAATTAACCATTGTTGCTACTACAGGGTAATAGAATGTTCATGTAGAACTACTAAAATATGTGACCTAATTGGTTTCAGGGTGCAACCAACAACCATTAAGTCATAATTTGTGTCACTCTAGCATAGGGGGGGGGGGGGGGGTAAAATAAACCCGCCTTGTCTGATCGGCAAAGGAGTACTCTGAAGAAATTCTTAACATTTGCAACAGGGCGCAGACACATTCACAATTTCTAAACCCCTACCTGTACTGCTCTAGCTCCTCTTGGATCGCCTCTGCAACAATCGGGAAGGGGCTTCCCTTGTGCGACATCCAGAACTTATCTCGCGAGTCCAGATCACAGGCTCGCGTCTTCACCTTCGCTCCGCCGGCCGGAGACTTTCCTGCACAAGCAACCAGGTTCATTATGATGACTAAGCTTGTACTCCAGACATGGATGAATCTTATGCTCAACTCAACACATCAAACTCTTTTCTTTGATGAATAGGATATACAATTTGGAACATGATATATTTAATTTTTACTGAGTGTAGCTGTTCTTAATACCATAGTTGTGCATTTAGGCCTAGAAGTAGACAAAATAATCTGTGTACCGTCTTGAGATATGTATTATAGGCAGGGCCAGGAGATTATGGAAATTGTTTTGCACAAATTTCGTAATTAAAATGTGAAAAAGCGGAAGTTGGGCGGGATTGTTGAAAAATGTACCAATACACATAAATTCGCTAAACATGTGCGTTTTTAATATATTTTTTTTTACATGCAGACTTGCATAGCTTCAGTAGGCTTAGGCCAATACAAAAGAAAGACCTTGTTGTCACTGTTTGTTAGACCTGGATCAAGGCCACACCCTGCCCATTATATCCCCAGGCCTAGGCCTTTCCTAACAGTTATCTTATGTAGGCCTAGAGTTACATAGGCAGGGGCCTACAATATAGCTCAGTAAATCATAACCCAAATAGGCCCTAGGCCCTAACTTGGCTAGAGTTAAACAACAGGCAGGGGCCTATCATGGATGTTTGACTTGGCTAGGCCTAGGGGCCTACCCAGCCCAGGCTCTCCCCCCCCCCCAGTCAGCAAGTAAGCTTAGGCCTACAACCTAGCTCAGCCAAAATCTAAACCTAAATAGGGCTTGGGCTAGGCCCTAGCCTAGGCCTATAATATGAAGTAGTAGGGCCTATTTCATTGGAAATTAAAGCTTTCCTTCAAAACCATTTCAGTTGTATCCATTATAAACTCGAGCTTGTCCTCCCGCGCCTTTTTCTGGTTGCCCAGGGTGTCCTCTAGACGAATGTCACAATATTTACAAAACAGGATGTTTTTCCCGCTTACGTAAAACCCCTCCTTAGAATAATGTTCAGCTCGCGAGGTAGCTGTAACTTTGATGTGTGTGCGACCCATCTTTAGAACCACGCTGGAAGAAAACTTGCTCACGCAAAACGACAAGAAACGGCCATTTATGTTTATTTAGCGACTGTAAAATCATAAGATCTTGCCGTGGTCGATAATCACGTCGATGCGTCAGTGCGACTTTAGCGCGCCAAGCGGCTAATCTATTGAACGTAGCGAGTTTACCGGGTGCGCCCAAGAGATAGCGCCAACAGGCTGTGCAGCTCGCTCCAGCTGATCGGTGCTTTACGAGTGTGGTACAGTCAACGAGAAAAATAATGGACCTAATTTCAAAGTTACGTAAAAATTGCCGGAAAAACGATTTTTAGCCACAGTTTTTTGCAGTTTTGTTGAATTTCGTAATTATATCGTCATTGATGGCAAATTTCGCGATTATTAACGATTTTCGCGAGTCGTCGCGATTTTTAAATGCATATTTTTGGGGTCTAACTATTATGTCTTGTACTCATTTGAAGAAAAAAATACCTATTTCATTATTTCGTGATTATCGCGATCTCCATAATCTCCTGGCCCTGATTATAGGCTTTCACGACCGGTAAATGAGTTCTGGATGAACCTTAAAAGGCTATTGTGTCGAGTCGATTATGAGGCCACAGCCCAAGGATCATCCAGAACTAATCTGTGTATTGTACCAATTTTCTCAAGTTTTGTAAAAACTTTAAAGCACAGAGGGTCAGTAGAAGAAAAGTTCACAGATTCACATAAAAATACAAGACGAATCACAGTGGGGTAGCACAATTTTCAACTTCTAATGAGAACCACCTACATAAACCAGTTACCTAATTTAAAGTTCAAGATAAGCATGCAATGTAATTTGTACTTCTGGACATTCAGGCAGATGCCAGGTACAAAAAAATATACATAAAAATTGAAATGTAAAAAAGAAAAGGGGTCTTAAGGTTTTGTTTTGGTTTTGTTTTATAATACAAAAAATTTGCAAATTACTTATACATTACCTAGTATAATATAAGCCTACATGTTTAATTTATGGCTCCTTTAAATATGATGGCCTACCAAAAATATCCATCATTAAATTCTCCTAAACGTTCTCTGAACGCCTCCCGCACTCACCGACGTTCTCCTCCACGACCACCCTGTTCAGCGACAGGTCCAGAACGTCGTGAGCGAGCGCCTGGTAGGTCCAGGTGTGATGCAGCGGAGTGGCCATGTCGACGTTCCGGTCCAGCACGATGAGCAGGGGGCGCTGGAAGCTGTACGGAACAGCCTGGCCAGCGTCGCCCGAGAAGAGGCTGTTCCGGGCATCGCGCAGGTTCTCGCGGAGTTTCTTGTCCAGCTTCTCAGCGACCATCTCGGCTGCATTGCCACGGGGGCTGCGGATGATGGGCACCGTACCTGATGGGCAGGCAGACAGATAGACAGTCAGACAGACAGACAGGCAAACAGACAAACAGACACTAGACAGACAGACAGGCAGACAGACACTAGATAGACAGTTAGACACTAGACAGACAGTAAGTCAGACGAACAGACAGACAGGCACGGACAGTAAGTCAGACAGACAGTAACATAGTCAGACATTCAGATAGACAGTAAGACAGACAAACAGAGAGAGGCATCACCAACATTAGACAACAACAATTTGGAATATTGGATATTGTAGGGGATATTAACATAGACCTATGTATTATCATTTATCAAGCATCATTAGTAGGCCTAGACTATTTATTTATCCTTTGTACAGATAGCCTGGGAAATAAGTTGACAATGTTGGAATAGGCATTCAATTTCATTCATTTTTAATATTCTTTTCTTTTCTATTTGCACCATCTGACAGTAGGCCTACTCATGAATCATGGCGAGCAAGGGAGGGTCCTACTCTTACCTAATGTCGCGAAGACCGAAAAGAGGCTGTCAACTATCGTGTCCATGATGGATTCCATCTCCGTGTCCTTTATCTCTCCCCGGTTGATGGCTGAAACAAAAACACTTCACTTCAGAAGTGGTGCAAATTTTGGGGTAAGGTCGAGGTATTTGGGGGCCAACTGCATAATATTAGCTCGTCAATGGTGTCGGCGCATAGGCCTAGCCTACAGGGTTAGTTTGGTCTGATTTTTTTTAAATTCTATCACCCACTCAAAATCAGTTAGGACTGAGTTGGGTAGATTTCGTTTCTAGAAGTAGTAGTATTTGCTTCTGTTAAGCAGTTTAGACTCTGCCATTTTTTCCTAGTTGTACATATCTTGGTATAGGCCTAGTATTTTCCTTAGATAAGTGGAAACTTAGTTTGAACCCACTTTTGTAAATCACTTTTAACCCATCGGCGTTTCATTAAAAATCGCTGCGCATGGCCCCTCAAATCCATTTATTTTTTACGAAATGGGGTTGCGGAGCGCACCTCAGCAAAAAATTCACTGCTCCAACAAAAATAACCCGATTTACTTGAAATAAAAACTAAAATGTAGCCTAAATAAATGTCTAGGTGTATGAACTTTCTTTTGAATTTTTCTGTGTGTCAAAATATCACACCCCTCATCTTCGTCATATCCTTCAAAATATTGCAATAAGCTGTAGCCGCCATAGCGCGCGCGCCGCCATACCGCCTACGAATGCAAACATAATCTTTCCTTCAAGCATAGACAGACTAAAACTTGACCGAGTGACGAGCCTAACACATCGTTGGATGCAGCGAAGTGCGTAGAGTACATTGAGCGCGATCTCTTGGTGATTGGACGAACCATTCTCATACAACGACCGATAATGTAGCGCGCTGTTCCCTTGCTGTTCCAGCCCGTCGATCCGATGGCCAGGTAAGTCGGCGCGCATTTTAAACAGCCCGTCGATTCGACCAGCGAGAATGCCGATGGATTAAAGTTTGATTTATTAACCATCAACAGTTTTAGATCTTTAGGTAACTTGTTGAATTTTTTTTCATCCATTCACAAACAGGGATTTTTGCCCACGGCACTTGTTTTGACTAGGCGTGTAGAAATCTTGAGCATATCTAGTAAGATGATCATGCGCATCATTATTGTGTTTGTAGAACTCTGAAAAGTATGAGTAGGCCTACTCTTGATTGCATAATAGAACTTCACGAATGAAACATAAAACTTTGTAGTTAATTAGTTGCCTTGCCTTCCTTGCCTCCACGTCGTCAGGCACGGCTTCTGCAAGCTCGTCAACGTCTCATCGACGCGCGTTGTCGAGTGGGTGTAGTGGACCCACGTCTAAGACCTCCGTGATGATAAAAATAAATCTTCTAAGACGTCTTTTGTGGGACATTTTCTACCACGGGTGCTGCTACTTATAACATCCAATGTAAAAACCGTGAGGTTTGTTGCCATTCCCGAGCTCCGGCGGTATTTTACCAAAATCAACGGTACCTGTCACCAACCAACATGCAACGCAAGGACGCTGTCCATCGCCCAACTCTGGCACACATCTGATTTTTAGTTATAGATGTTTCGCACCAGGGACTAAAGAATACCAGGGGAGAGGCTTCGAGCCCCACGACCATTCCCCAAAACAGACGGACGATCTAGATAAAAAAACACTTATTTATTTTAAAAAAGGTAGCGAGATAGCGTCTCGCTGAATTCTCAACTCAACTCACCATAGTACGAGAGCGTCTCGCTGTTTTGGTGCCTCAGGATGAACATGTCGTCCTCCAGCGAGATGAAGTTGAGGTACTGATCGTACACCTTGTGGATCTGCGAGACGCAGTTCGACTGGAGCGCGGACGACGCCAGGTCCTCCAGCCTCTGTCGCGAGATCGGCGAGATGAAGTTCAGGTGGTACGAGTCGTACAGATTGTTCTGGAAGTCCTGGCCGATCCTGCCCAGATTCTCCTCCGTCGGCTGACAGAAGTAGACGGCGGGAACATCGGGGATCGGGTCCCGGTCCGAGTGGAGCTGCCTGGAATTACCCAGTCAGATGTGATTAATATTTTTTTTACAACATGTATTTAAAGGGAAAAAATCAAATTGCACTTTTTGTCTGATAGGCAGAGTATTATTTCTGGTAGAGCCCACAATATTAATGAGCTAGCACAAGCTATATGATGTCACCCCTAATAGCCTAGATAAGTTCCATTCACGAGCAAAGCCGTCCGCAGTGGCAAATTAGATTAACGAGCTGCTCCAAAGCGTGTGACAGTACGAGGACGTGGGTTCGAGTCCCGCATTAGGCTAAACCTTTTTTGAAATGTCCTTCATTGTCATCTATCACCATTCACCATCTTGAACAGGCTAGACCTAGCAATATTGCATTATTAAACTTAACGTTACCTAACAAAAAATAAAATTAGGTAACTAGGACTAATGAAATCTATTCAAGCAAGCAATACAATCTAGGCTAAGTATTTCTTACACATGTAACGTAACACCCAGCTCTCGTAGATCTTTGATGGAGATCAGGGGCGAGATGATGTCCTGGCCGCAGCGATCAAAGATGAGAATCTTCCAGACTGGCTCCGCCGCGATCGCTTTCTTCTGCGGCTGGTTCAGATTCAACATCTGCTTTAGAGCACCTGAAAACAACACGTACATCAATAAAACAGAAACCAGGAACAGCATGATGAATGATGATGATAATGATTTGTATTACAGGTACAGGCATGCCCCAGTTGACAAACGAGTGTCGGCCCAGGAGGTCTTATTTCGTATGAAACTGGTAGGCCAAGGCCTACTGATATAAAAATTGGTAAATATATAGATTACAGTTTTCCGTTAGTATACCCTAAAGGGCCTAAATTCTTTCTCAACTTGTAAATATGTGTAGGGCCTAATAAATGTGTATTGATTAATTTTTAGGTGGTGCACTACTAGCTACGTCGGAGCTTCTTTGGTAGGGGGGGGGGGGGAGGTACAAAATAAAATGAACACTTTTTTCAATAAAATACTCCAAAAATACCTAGGCCTACAAAATCTTCAAACATTTATATTTAAAAATATAAATACTTTCAACCAAAAAGGAGTTTTGCCAAAAATAGAAATGTTCAAGCCTTGAAGGTTTTGTAGTTTGTTTTTTTAATTTAAAAAATGACACGGCCATGCCATGTAAGCCTACCCTATATATCACTACCGGTACATCATTGCCAATATGGCGGACAACATTGACATCGCGGCTACACTACCTCCATTAGTAGCCTAATTACACCAATAACAACAACAGTTGAAAGTTTAGAATAATATGTCAAAAAATAAAAAATAAAAAAATAATTAATCAAGAAACATTTATTATGTACAGTACCGGTACCTATACACATATAGGCCTAACATTTAAAAGTTGAGAAAGTTTTAGGCCCTTCTTCACAGAAAACTGTTCTATATAGGCCTAGGCCTAATTACCTCAAAATTTCATAGCCTAAACCTACCTACAAGTTTGTTTATCATCCAACCTAAACAATTTTAACTAAATCATTTTAAGATTTAATTTTAAGAAGCATTTCAGAGATGTCTGAGGAACACTGCTGACTACGTTTTTAATGGGGACTGGGCTTGTACTACTTGGTGCAAGCTTATTTTGCTTGATAAACACTTCGATGCGCACCCGTCTTGGCTCGGTTGATACGATCTGAAATTTGACTGCAAAACCCAATCGAGCACAAATATGCAAACTTGCGGCCTTGAAATTGTCCAATCACTGCCACTGCTTTCAACAACAACAGCAACAACTGTCACAAACAGCTGTGCATTGATACATTTAGCAAGCAGTGACATTTCTAAACATTCTAGCTCGGACTGAGCTAGTCGGGTCTGATAGCTCATGATAAACGTTTTAAAGTGAACCGAGATTGGAAATTCGGTATGCGAGTAGTCCGAGCCCAGCTCGCCTGATAAACGTAGGCCTAGTCACTGTGATGTCCAACGAGAAGAGTGGTTTAACTTGTTTGTTCAATTCAGAAAGTGGATTTTAACAACTAGGCCTAAACCATTCTAGGTAGGGTAGATAGGGCCTAGGCTAGGGTGACCAGACGTCCCGGTTTTCCCAGGACAGTCCCGGTTTTCGGGTATCTGTCCCGGTGTCCCGAGAGACACCACCCGGGACATGTAATTGTCCCGGATTTGTCACAACAAATAAAATCTCCTATTTTCCGTGAAAATTCGTTAATTTTCACTTTTCAGTATTCTTTGAGCGCGAAGCGCCGTTCTTTTTTAAAAGTAACCACTCGCGCAGCAGACAACAGAGTATTCTTGCAACGCGAGACGCGACCAAAGAGGCCGCGCTCGCCGCCCGCCCCAACGGCCCAACCCACTCCACTCTCGAGAAGCAAGTTGCAACCTTGAGACAGCCTAGGCAGAGGCTATCCTACTGTGCAGTGCACGCGGGGTTGTTTCGTGACTTTCGTCAGTCTCGCTCTGATTGAGCTACTGTTCGGTTGTGTTGTGTCTGTCAGTGATATTGTGCCGTGTGAGTAGGAAGCATTATGCCGAAACCGAAACGGAAATGTTCGTTTCAAGAAAAATATTCGGCCGAGTGGCACTTCATTAAGAAAGGACTATTTATAATTTGCTGGGACCTGACTTTTCTACTTGCACCACACTCTCAAAGCAAAGGCCAACCCCCAACCCAACCTGTCTCAGATCTCACTACAGGCTATCTTGGGGGAAAAATTACCCCAAAAAATTGTCTGCCTCCGGCGGCTGGGGAGATGCCCCAGACCCCAGGTAGCCCACGCAAGTCCATACAAAACGTAAGTACATGTGTCCCGGTTTTTTACTTTTAGAATTTTGGTCACCCTAGCCTAGGCTTATCAATAACTTTTCATGATAAAACAAAATATAGTTTTAAAGGCAGTCTTGTTTTGACAGCTGGATGAACGGACTTTGCTAAAACGTTGTTCTGAAATAGGTCTAGGCCTATTTAAGTCAGTTGATATTGCATTTGCCATGATAAAAATACCCCAGAATCACAGAAACCATTTTAGGCCTAAATGTCTGTAGGCTAACAAACAAAGGCCTAGTGATCTGTGATAGCCTAGGCCCAACCCCTACAGTCTACACACAAATTAAAATGAAGATTATGATAAGTCCTAGGGACTAGGACCAGGCTATATTTTAGCCCTGGTGATTTAAGGGTATTTTTTCGGTTGGGACGGGACAACGTGGAAAAGCTTAGGTTAGGGGGAGGGGGGGGGGGGACGAAGCGCGTAAGTCCTGCATTATTATTATTATTATTATTATTATTATTATTATTATTATTATTATTATTAGGCCTATTATTATTATTATTACTATTTTTATTATTATTGTTAAAACATATGCGCTACAGGCTATCTACCAGGGTACCTTGGTACCCGTAGGCCTAGCCTACTTCTATCTGTTTATAAAGTTACGGCGCACGATGCACAATATACCCATTAGCCTAGGCCCTAGGCAAACCAGAAATATTATTGTGCGTCATGCCATAACCACATAAAAACGAAGTTTATCATTAACGTTAGCTATAGTTGTAGGCCCTAGTAGGCCTAATTGGAAAATGGCTTATGAAATATCCCCCATAGGGACAGGTCTAGGGAGCTATCCGAATAGTGACAAAACGCGTTCATTCCCTGGTCTTATTCTCGTTTTACGTCACCGTTACGCGTCATGATATCCGTGACGTAGCTAGTAGCATCCGAATAGTCGAGCGCACGATTGAGACTCGCCGAAATCTGGGAATGAGAACAAGAATCGGAAAAGGACGGAACAAGGGTAGTATGACGGAATGGCTAATTTTGCACCATTTTTTGTTGTTGATGTTCAAAACCATGCAAAATCACTAGTAAATTAAAAATAAACACGCGGAAACCCACTTTTACCGATAATTTCCAAAGAAAAAACATGAAAAAACGAAGCGAGGAGTGACGCGGCCTAGGCCTATCTGCTGAGATTTTGTGCACACTGCAAATAACTTTACAAGAACATAATAACAAAATCCAAATAAAATCATCACGTTTTTTGCTGTTATATAGTAACAAAAAAACTTTAAAACCTTTAACGTTGCTATTTCAAACGAAAGTCCTTTTGTGGTGAAAGTCCTTTTTTTTAAATAGCGACGTTAAAGGATTTTTAGGTGGAGTATTTAGTGAAAAAGGTTGGTAAACTAGTAAGTAACATCAAGACGTAAATAGCAAACATGGCGACCAAATGACAGTGAAATGAGCGAGTGTTTGTGTTTCAATCTGTGTTCACTATTCTATATAATTGGTATATTTCCATAGTGATTAGTAAAAATTAATAAATAAATCGTTAATAATGAGTTCTTTATTTATTTCTCATTTGAAGTTGTTTTTTTATTGTTTTCTTTGAAAAAAGCAGTGTTGAGATCGTTGACTGCACCAAGTGAACTAGTACCAAAACGACCGATTCCGGCAAACTAAAAGTAATTAAATAAGTCCAGAAACTACTTTCCGCGGCCAAAAACCAAGTAAATACATAATAATATTCAGATAGAAAAATAAAAATCATAAATTTAATACAAAATTACATTTCCGTCAAATTAACCTTATACTTGTTCTTAGTACTAGGACATGGCGGCTGTTGATGATACGTCCGATAAATTGCATAAATAAATTAAAGATAAAATGCATGAAGCAATCTAGTAACAAGACTAGGAATCAGACCAAGAATAAGACCAAGAACACTATTCGGTCAAAGCCCCAACCTTACAACACTACGGTTATTCAATGACTACGCCAACATGGCGGTCAGTACTAACCTTTTTCACTAAATACTCCACCTACAAAACCTTTAACGTTGCTAATTTAAATATAAAACACTTCCAAAGGAAAAGTACTTTCGTTTGAAATAGCGACGTTAAAGATTGAATTGTTTTTAATGGAAAAAAAGTTGGGGCATACCATCCGAAAGAGTAGGCCCTACCCACTATTCGGTTAGGTGCTAGGCCCTAGCCTAGGCTAGACTTTGTAAACCACCATAAAGAGTACAACTAGCCCTACCAAGCCTACCAGCTTATATCCAGACTAAACAAAGTGAAGCCTTGTGTAATCAAATAAAGGAAGGTGGTAGGCATAGGCCTATACCGCTACAATTTAGCCCAATATTGAAGTGGGAAAATATGTGAAAATGACCCAGGGTCACCATAACCTTACTTTTCAAGATTAGCAACGACTCCTGCAAACCTAAGAAAACGTACTTCTAATCTAAGATAGAGCTGATACATACTTATTTGCTTCTCTCTGAGAGTGATCATTTTAAGATTTTGTAAGAAAACAAGTTTTGTACACGTTTCTCAGCGAGAGATCAAGTTTTTTCACTTCCCACTGACACTTGGGTGGTGACGTGTGGATGAACAACAAAACATGTCACTGCAACCCGAGTCGTTGCATTGCATGGGTATCCAGCCAGCATGTAAAGAGGGCGTGGCCATAGAACGCGCGCCATTTACAAAACGTGACGAGCCAGAGGAAAAGTAGTTTGGAGTAGGCTTGAACCTGAACGTATCCTGACAAAGGATAGAAGCAACGAAGTGTATAATAGTATCCTTGGATAGAAGCTTCGCAACGCGCGAGTCAATGATTTAGTGGGGGGGAGGGGACAATTGAAAGAGAGAGGAGAGAGAGAGAGCTAGACTGCTAGAAGTGGATAGATAAATTTAGTTCTTGCACCTTACTTTTAATTCGAAAGCCCGTCAGTTTGATACAAGATCTACAAGTAATCAACAAAAAGTGAATTTTTCGAGGTTTTCTTCAGTCAAAAACCGATTAGTTACATTTTAAAATTTCCTGTAAGAAACCTACTCGAAGACAAATTGTCGTGAAGGGAATTTCCAAGGACCCAGGAAACCCTTGTACCTGTACCCTTGTAACCTGTTGTTGTTGTTGTGTGTGTTGTGTGTTTTTAATCCTTGTAATCGCACAAACGACTGAAAAAGCCCTTGGAAAAACTTTCAATCAGCATTGCCAGTGGCGGGATTCGAACACAGGATCTCCCAATTCGGAGTATCGTGCATTCCATTAACTAGAGTTTTATAATGTACCTTTCATTCCAACCTTTCTCTACCTACAACTTTATAGTGACCTGAAGTGGGCATGGTCCCTGCAAATCTCATAACAAAAGTTATTTTAATTTTTCCCACCACAGATTGTGCAAAATGAAGCAGCGAGCAACAGTGTTGTATCCAATGCCAAATGGCGCGAATCCAAATTAAAAACAATGTTGTTTACATAAACAAGATATACCTTGTGCGAAAACTAACACTCCAGAGTTGAAAATAGCTGTTTATTTCTCTGGCTTGGTTGGTCATTGTACTCGTCGCCTCCTCGACTTCCACATCCGTTTCATTGTTGCTAGTGGAATATCGTTCTCGGTAACCAAACCACATAGGTGCTGAGTAAATGGTGGATTATTGGTAAGCAATCTTAAATTTAGAATACTAAAAATAACATTTAATTCATACAATTTTTTTAACAATCCATTTCACATGAGGTAGACATAACAAAACGATCTCAGCCGGGTTAGGAACCCGGGTCTCCCAGTTGTCGGTTGGGTGCTTTGATGAATTGATGGGTGAATTGATTTCCATATAAAGAAGAAAATAACTATATTGTTTTGTATTCTTCTAGTGATGTACTTCACTTCATGTAGGCCTACCCACATTCATATCAAGCAACGCATCCGTTTTGTTTTATCTTTATTACTTGAGAATGTTATGTTTTTTTTCAATTAATTAACTAAAATTAATGCAATCGTTTAAAAAAATCATGCTCTACATTTCAGTTCAGTTCAGTTTGAGTGCAATAAGTAACATTTACTTTTGCTTGTTATACAGTACCGGGTATATTTACCCTTAAAAGTAGAATGAACATAATTCCAGAGGAGATAACGCTTTTACGCCATTATTTGGCAGAATTGAAAGAGGGGGGGCTTAGCTGTCATTCAGCTGAGTTTCGCAGCAAGGAGCACGAAATACTTGACGAGAGACGGGTTCGGGAACCCAGTTCATTGATAGGTCATCAAGGCCTCTATGGCCCATTGCGTCTTGTTGATATAAACATTTGATGAGTGAGGCTATTGTAGTGATAATCGGATCAGTTGACATAGCTGTGAGGGCGTCAACTAACCCGTCTATTATGGTGAAAACTATGAGGTTTCCGGTGTATTTGAGGCTGTTGGTTCAGGTCTGAATTTGGCCAGGCGGCGAGCAGCTGGTTAATTTGCTATTGCTATTTGTTAATTAGACAGTGTTAGCTCTGTACCGAAGAAACGGCTATTACAAAAACAAATCATGTATATCGCTTCAGAAATTCAGTTGCAACAAGATTCCAACAGTTTACAGTCTTTAAAACTGTAAAAAAAATAATAAAAAAAGTGACCCATGGGGGGATCGAACCCACGACCTTCGCGCAAATAGCACGACGCTCTAACCAACTGAGCTTATGGGCGGTTTGAAGTGCTAACAATTTAACAGTACAAGAAAAGCGTTAATGTATTAAAAAGAAAATATCACAAATTAATTAAGGCAACCAGGCCGCGAAAGATTTTCAAACCTTACCAAAAAATGTTTTTGGTGATTATTAATCTCTGTTGTTTTCTGAATAAAATGATATAAGCATGTTGGTAGGTTGTAAAGGAAATATTGTACAAAATAATACGAACACTCATATAAGTGTGTCCCCATACACTAAAACCGTCGTCAAAAACACTTTTTCGGGCTACATAAGTCGTTTAGAAACATTTGTATTAGCGGATTTGGTTTTAATTTCAAGTAGCAGAATTTGTTTCATAGGTTGGTATGAACCTTGTGTCAGTGTTTATTCGACTTTTCGATTATCGATCTACATTGTTGATGTTGTTCTTGACTACATTCGTGTTTGTTATGATGTTTTCATCGTGTCAATTGCGTTTTTCTTGGTTATTATTCAAGATGCCTCGATTTAAAACTACAGAGAAAGTTAGATGTATAATATGTATGGATGTAATAGATGTAGTACGCTAGGCCTACGCCTAGGCCTACGCCTAGGCCTACGCTAATGTGGTTCAGCATGAAAATGCAGCCACAAATAATGCCGACAATGTTGATAGTGACGTTCCTAACCTCACCTTTGTCCGCCAACAGCTACAAACAAAATGCTTTTGAGGAGATTGTGTAAACAACTTCAGGTAATTTAATTTGATTTTGAATCGATCTTGATGGATAAAATCCTGACAATCCAGATTATGGTGCTGGAATACATCTAAATGCAACTTGGTATGCAAATGAGTCCTAGGCCTAGGCCCCTACTATTCTTAAATGTACATTTAACTTTAAATCGATTTTCCCGGGAATAATGTTTTTTCAACTTTAGGAACATATATTTAAGAAAGTACTATAGATACAGGTCTGAATTTTTTTTTTAGCTATTATTATGGTATAATCTAAAATATAGACTACAATGGCAGTTTTCCCATGAATAGATTTACTAATGTTTATAGATATACATTAAAATGTCATAAATTCTTACTTAAAAATGTTAATAGACCTGAAATATGGTGTAACATAAACTACTGAGGGTAGATAATTGACCATAGTCTATTTCATTATTAACACATACAACTATAATGTCCCAAAAATGTAGATCCCTAGCTTCAGTAGTTTCTGAGAAAAATGTTCCTAAAGTTGATCAAAATCCCATGTTAAATGCTCCCTACCTGGTTGCCTTAAGGGACTAAACTCCATTCCATACCTTATTTTCGAAAAACAATTTGAGATGTTGGGTGTTGTGTGGGAGGGCATCTATCACCTTTAAGTACACGCTCATATAATGTTGTACCGAGTCACTCAACGGTTGTACATTATAACTGAATTATAAATACCAAAAGTGATTATTCTTCCATGAATGTGTTCAAGATAAAAAGTTTAATTACCAGTATAGTTTATACATGAATTGCTAGTTTCAGAAAGGGCCTAAGTCCATAAAACATAGTTCTGAGATAATCAATAAAAACTGTTTCAATCAATATCTAATTAAAATCAGTGTCAGACTTATGTGTTGGCAGAAAGACCCTAACCACTAAGTTCTTTGACAAAAATCTGGTTGACATAAAATATTTCCAAGTGGTACTTTTGACCTATCTAAGGTCATGGACATAGGCCCTTTCTGAAACTTACCAAAATACCAATACAAAATACCATGTGCATTGATTATTTTACTGTTTATTTTAATCATTATTAATTTTATATTATTTTTTTACATTAACTCACTCTTGATTTAGTCATCTTCAACTTGGTTAGCATCTGTCGGCCATTTGTAGATCTCTTCGTAGAAGGTTTTCCATTCTTCTGGAATGTAACTCGCCACTTTGCGAAGATCCTGAATTTTGTTAATGTTGACTGGCACTTTCATGTTGATATACGCTTTCTTATCGGGCATTGATGGCTTGCGTTGTCCAGGGACACGAAGAACAAAATTATGTGAGATACATCCTCCAATGAATGGCGCAGCGGTGACAACACCTGGCTTTTCTGCAGAATGTTCAAAGTAGTGAAACTTGGATACATTAAACATAACTTTCTCACTTCTTGGGACCTCTTTCCGTGAAGTTTCAACTGAAGTGACATTTTGTTTGTATTTTTTTTTTCATGCGGGTATTGCTTTACCGCTATAGCTTGTGTAGGCCAATCCCTTCACTCTGGAACGCACTCCTACTTTTCTTTTTTGCGGTGTTAAAGGGTTATTACCTTCGTCTTCATTAGCCCTGTCAGCCTTGGTTCTGAAGGTAAATAAAACCATAGAGAAATAGAATAAAACCACAGTCCACAGCCTTGCAAATAAAAAATAATACCTCACTGAATGTATGTTGAGAAAGGGCCTATGTCCTGGACTTGGGCCCTTTCTCAAACTAACCAATATTATAACAGCCTTAAAAATATGGAGAGAGTATGTGGACAAGTGCCCTTTCAACACTAAAAGATGTGTCTATTTTTACAGATTAAAAAATGTACCAAACACATTTTTGGCCAAAAGTGGACTTAGGCCCTTTCTGAAACTAGCGATTCCTATATTTTGCCGTAAGATAGAACAGCAGAGTGGCGCAGTGGAAGTTTGCTGGGCCCATAACCCAGAGGTCCGTGGATCGAAACCATGCTCTGCTAACTTTTTTTAAACTTACAGAAGCAATAGTCTTTGTTGGTATGCACACAGTTTGTAAAAAAAATAATATACTTAACATTGATTTGGTATGAGACGTTAAGCAATATCCAATCAATCCAATACTTCGGTTGAGATTTAAAAAAGAAAAATTATGATAGCTTGGTTTTCGGTTTACTACAAACAATGATGAAATATTACGCAACAAAGCTTAATTTAACACCCTTGTTTAAAATATTATAACGATTTCGATTAATTGGATGAGCGTAACGAAGACATCAATTTGACTTTCTGGAAAGAAATTGATTGAGTGGTTTTTGTGTGTTTATTTGTCTCTACCAAACAAGTGGTAATGCCGATCTTGATACAATGTTCAGGGACTTTAAAATAAAAATCTGAAGAAAAACTGTCATAGTTTTTTTTAGAACTACAATAATGTAAAAAAAGGTTATTCTAATTAAAATCGTGCTTTTACGATTTATTTATTAAGAACAATTTTTTGTAACCAGACAAACGGTTATTGCAATATTGATGAAATTTTTTTAGTGCTCCGGAACGTTTGAGCTTATGTTATGAATGTTGGTTCACCCGAAGAAACATAATACCACAAAATCGCTTTTCCACGATATTTTCTGTTTGTGAAAATTTGTGTCTGTGTTAGCTATGAGCCGAAAAACGGCTATAACAAAATCAAACTATTGACATCTCTTGAGAAAAGTATTATTTTAAATATGTCCTAAACAAAAAAATTAATAGTGAACTATCATTGATTTAAAACAAAATGGTAAAAAAAAATGGCCCATGGGGGGATCGAACCCACGACCTTCGCGTTATTAGCACGACGCTCTAACCTACTGAGCTAATGGGCCAGTTGGAAGATCGGACAATTTAACAGTACAGCAAAAACGTTTACGTAATGCGGGAAATACCCATCACAAATTGAGGACGTAAACTCCACTCCATACATTAATTTCGGAAAAACAATTTTGGATGTTTTTGTAATATAATACAAAAATCTTTAGATTTTTAAAAACACAATACAACTGGCATCACTTAGAAACGTATACGATCATCTTTGTCCATGAGGCAGCTTCATTTTGTGCTTATTATTACTGAACTATGTTACCAAAAATGATTTAATCCTCAATATATATAGTACACTAGACTAGAGATTGCACCTTAAAAGTTTAAATGCAAGCTTAACCCCTTAAAGGGGCTATTAACTCAAAAAATATTTTTACCACATGCACAATACTACACTAAAATGACAGTTCAAAAAATTATATCTTGTAACTGTGATTTAACACGAATTTTTCAAATTTTTTGATCCAGAAATTTGCGAAAACTCGTGTTTTGGGAAATTTCTTAAATCGGCTTTGTTAACCTGCTTCGTTTTTGGTCCACATAGATACTAGAGCATAGTACCAATCTAAAATGCCCCTTTATAACATCGTGTCTTGAAACTGTGCCCAAATATACCCTCAAACACGCAAAAATATGCATTCCAAAATCACACCCCATCTTGGTAATCAGCATATTTTGACCGAACTACATGCTCAAATTACAAAACAGAATATAGAGAATTAACAGAACAGGATGTTGAGTAGCCTACGTCAATAATGGCCAATATGTTTTTGGATCAAAATCCTCCAAGGTCACGGTGGCATAAAGATCGTCCCCATGTTATTTCTTATGGGAGATTTTTGCCGATGGGACCTAGCTCGAAAAATGTCATGTTTGACAATTTTTTGGGAGGTCATGGTGGCCCCAATAATTTTTCTGTTGAATGCTAAATTCATTACTAGTTAGCCTGAATGAAATATATTTTTTGAGTTAAGCGGTTAAATACCCTTTTAAATAATGATGGTTACGAATATTGTAAAAGTTGTTAGGAATATTGTGAATATGTTAACAGTTTTAATTATCCACGCGTTTGATGCACTTAAACTACGTAGTTTGACTTATATAACCACAGCAGAGTGGCGCAGTGGAAGCGTGCTGGGCCCATAGCCCAGAGGTTCGTGGAGCGAAACCATGCTCTGCTAACTTTTTTAAACTTACAGTAGCAATAGTCTATGTTGGTATGCACACCGTTAGCATAAAAAGATGCTTAACAATAATTTGTAATTTTACTCAGTATATCAATCGGTAAAGAATTTTACGGTATACCTAGCTTGGTTTTCGGTTCAATATACAACAAATAATAATGAAATATTACGAAACACACCAATTTAATATAACTTCCGTGTTGAAACACAACTTTGAAATGAGTATATGTATGTGGCCGTTCCCAGGCACCTCCACCAAATATCTTTGGATTTTAAAAACTGTTCTCGGATGTAAATAACATTTCACCTGGAAAGATAACTATTGATTAGATTCATATTACTATTGACCATAAACAATATGTCCACAATATTTGCATCGCCTTCATTTCTAAGCTTTTGTGAACATAACTAGGAAGCTTCGCAAACGCTTTTTCAGTCACGTTGTTGGATGAGCGTAATTGGTGCATTGAGCTGCCATGTGTTAAGCAGATTTTCTGATGTTCTGTGAAAAAATCATTACAATCGGATAAAGCGTGTAGGTGTTAAAAGTCGAAGACATTTTTTTTAAACGAAAAAATCGTAAAATTGCGATTTTTGTTAGAAATAATTTTTCGATTGCGCTAAAAAAAAGTGGCAGTTCTAAGTTCAGAGATTTCGAAGACCTCCATAAAATTTCATCGCAGTTGAAATATCGGTTTAGTCGGAATAGTGTTAACAAACACACAAAAATACAAACAGAAAAAAAGAAAGAAAGAAAGATAAAAAACATTCCGGATTTTTTTCTCCAGTGTAGTAGAATGCAATCTTAGCTCGCTACGCTCATCCAATAACACACTGAACAAATCATAACAAGTTCATATTCCCGACGATCGAAAGAATCCGATAAAAACAAATCAAATTGATTATAATCTTACCCGGCACCTCCACCAAAAACGTTAATATTTCTCAAAAAACTTTATTCTACAAGGGAAGTAACAAAATTTTAAGAGGGCTCTCTGTACAAAGTATCTGTTAGACCTTGGAGGACAAAGAGTTCAGATTTAGACGACTCTGTACCACTGCTAGGTGTATTTACCTTAAATGTGTTATTGTTTTTTATTTTTTGTTTTCTATATTTTGACATTGACAGAAATACCTGGATGAAAATAGTTTGCTACTTGTTAAGTGTTCTTAATCAATCGCATTTCATGACATTTTGCTTTCACACAACAAGGTATGAACAGTGTTAGAACGTGATCAAAACTCTGAAGATTCCACATACAGATGAATGAAGACGTTATCGCAGTACACAGAAAGACAAACATAACCTATCACGACTACTCAATACTGTTCCGGGAACGTTCGTAGATTGCGAAAGGACGAACATATTATAATCGAACTATATTTTAAAATCGCAAATTAATAAATTCAATAATGTGTGCCTACGAAGATTAACTCAAGAATGAAGTGAGCCTAATTCATACGATTTAATTAATTTCCATGGAAACATGACGTACATTTCACTTCGAACCAAATCTAGCTGTGTGGCACATTGCATTTCAAATTTGCTGCCAGATTTATAAAATATTTACACAATATAAGTCTCAGCTCCATCAGAAATACTTGACCATGCACTAATGGTCATAATCTACTACATATTTACCACCAACTCATTCAACCAAATCTCCAAAAAGGTAAGAATACAATCAAAATTGTTCATTGCATTTGAGTAACCTTTACACTTTATAGGCCCTACATTATTTTAAGTAAGGCACTAGTGGATTACATTATCCGTTGCAAATAAGTTAGAGACTATATAAATAAATAAATAAATAAATAAATAAATAAATAAATAAATAAATAAATATAGGACTAAAATTGTGTATAATTATTGCCGTCCAAGTATCTTATTAAGAATATCGAGTGTTTTCTAGTGCGCTAAGCGCTTGACTCTGATTCGGGAGGTCCCGGGTTCGAATCCCGTCGAGACCAGCACTCATGACTGAAGGTTTTTTTCCCATTGTTTCGTTCAGGCCTAGTCGTTAAAAATTCGAATGCAAGGGATTGAGTCCTCTTATAAAAACAACCCTCGGACATTCCTTTCCCAACTACGCTAAACGCTAAAGAGTGCATTGTGCTCTACATTGGCCATCTTCCTTGTCGAGAAAAATACAAAAAATACAATCATCATCCATCGCAGTTTCCCTCTTTACCCCCGTCTGGGCCCGGGGTAGAATTGTCCCAGAGCATGGCTCTGCTAATCGTAGAAGGCGATTCAAGAGAAAAAGTCCACCTCGCAAACATATGCTAGAAAGAGGGAAGTATATTAGGCCTACTCCCCGAAACTAGAGGTGAGCTCTGGCAATCGTCGTTGGGGACACCTCCCCTTCCCCTTGACGACCTCCCCGACGACCATGACAATGACAAAGACGATGACGAACCCGACGTGAGAACCTCCCTTTCATCCCCCTACTCGTGGCTGGTTCTGACCAGTGCGGGCCCCTCCTCTCCATATAACCTAGGCTAGAGTGGTGCGTTATGACCTAACGGTTGACGCGCCCTTATTCCAAATAAACCATTAAACCATTGACGACCTCCACGACGACCATGACAATGCCATTATGAATGATGACAAAGACGATGACGACCGCGTCATAAGAACCCCGAGGTAGGAATATTTATAAAAAATAGATGAAGTGTTATTCCTTTATTTTGTTATTTCAGAGACGTGTGCATAGAGGAATAACCAGGACGCGTGTACCGCAGGAAGAAAGGAAGGAACAACAATGACGGGGACGCCAGCCTAGCCCCGTGAGGAGGGTCATTCTCGCCACTCCCGTGACCACTGAGAACGAAGGTATGTTTGTCATTGGATTGTTTTGGCCCTCCAAGGGGATGGTATCTTTAGTTGACCATAACAAGGCTTCTAACTTCACTTAATGTTTACCGAAGTTTTACCGTCATTCACATAAGGTAAACACGCTATTGACCAAGGTTTAGCCTCGTATTCCCCCCCGTCTGGGCCCGGGGTAGAATTGGATCAGAGCATGGCTCTGCTAATCGTAAAAGGCGATTCAAGAGAAAAAGTCCACCTCGTAATCATCAGCTAGTATGAAGAGTAGTATATTACTCCCCGAATCTAGAGGCTTGCTCTGGAAATGTCGTCGGGGACCTTGCTCCTTTCCCTTGACGACCCCTCGACGACGATGACGACAATTACACCACGAACGATGATAAAGACAATGACGACCGCGACGTGAGAACCCCCTTTCCTCCTCTTACCCGTGGCTGGTTCTGACCAGCATGGGCCCCTCCTTCCCCCCCCCCCCTAGGTAGAGTGGTGCATTATGACCTAACGGTTGACGCGTCCTTAATCCAAATAAACCAAAAAAATCTTTTTCCAGATGTTCATCGTCGGCAAGTCTATGTGAGCAGTAGCCAATGTAAGAGGTACAGAACTTGTGCCGGGTGGTGGTGGGAATCCGCATTTAAGTAGCGGTTGGTTGATTGATTGATTTGATTGGATATTGCTTATTACGTCTCATATTTATGCAACTTGGCTAATCGAAACGAAGGGAGGGACGTAAGGGGCGACGCGGGGGGACAAGGGGTGGACAGGCCTGTGCTGGTCAGAACCAGCCACAAGCGTATGGGGAGGGCAAGGGTTCCCCCACGTCGTGGTCGTCTTCGTCTGTGTCATCACCCGTCCGTGTTGTCATTGTCGTGGCCGCCGGGGAGGTAGTCAAAGGGAAGAAGAAAGTTCCCCGACGACGACCCAGAGCTCGCTATTAGTTTTGGGGAGAAAAACTCCCCTAATCACGGGCCATACCACGAGAAGGTTGCGAGTTGGACTTTCATGGTATGCGTGGGTTTCTGTAAACCGTGTGACCCTATGACGGACGACCCATCTTGTCGCCTGATCTTAGATACATAGGCGACGATCATCCTTCTCCACCTCCAAAGTGCATTTAATATTCAACTATGACAACTGTTGAGGTGTAGCAAGTAATCATTCAAAGCCTCTTTGCCGTGAGTCCAAACGGCACAGATGTCGTCAATGTATCTCCTCCACTTAGGTTTAAGTGCAGCCGCTGAGTTGGCTTTCGTCTCCCAATCTTCCATGAAAATATTAGCGACCACTGAAGAAAGTGGAGATCCCATTGGTGCTCCTTTTACTTGTTTGCACATGTTGATGTTGCCCTTGTAGGAGAAATGTGTGGAATGTAACAATGGAGTAATAGATCCATGATGTGCTTTGGCGGCTATATCGTATGATTGTATTGCATGTAAAACTTCATCAACAGGAATGTTGGTAAATAGCGAAACTATGTCGAAGCTAATCCAGAAATAAAAAATCCATCCCCGCAATTTGAGTGCAACTTCCATTCCCAATATGGCGGCCCCCTAAAACTAGAGGCGTTTTTGGGCGGTCGACTTTGGGGGAACTCTCCCACTTCCCCTTGACGACTTCCCCGACTACGACGACCATGAAAACAAACGATGACAAAGACAATGACGACCACGACGTGAGAACCCCCAACCCCAACCCCTCCCACCCCCTACACATAACTGGTTCTAACCAGCATGGGATTTTCCTCCCCATATACCCTACTTAGGGCTAGATTGGTTTGCATATCAATTCACGGTTGAGCGCTCTTAATCCAATTAACTATTTAAAAATGTGTAAAATATGATGTAATAAAAATTTATAGGCCTAGGCTTATGAAATACGTGTAAAAGGATCATCTAAGCTTTAGCACAAGTTTTTAACTTCTGGTGGTGGAATGTCTTATCAGTTTTTGGAGCCGCTTGCTACAGCACTGCGCATAATTAATTCTATGGTTTTCCGAACTAGCCTCGTTGATTCTGGCGTTGTCCACGAGTGGGCTCGTGTCCAGCTTGATTGGTCGGTGTTTCATACTTAAATATGCCGGTCGCTACTTGGTCATTGTTCGCTCTTTGATGGTGTCGGCGCCTACAGGGTTGGCTTCGTCTGCTTTGAGAATTTATTTTTGTTTATATAAGTCCTCTTGATTATTTTTCAAGGGAGGAGTCTCAAACCCCCATCGAAGGTCAATGGGCCTCCGGCAACCGGGGTAGTGTTTACTATGATCTGCGTTTAACGCGGGTAGGGGTCCCTGGTTGAAAAACAGCCGGGCGTTACAAACGGCAACAAAATCTGCGTTATATTATGTAGGCCTACTAATATAAGCGGGGTCTAGCGCTTGCTGTAAGAATGACAAAATCGAGGGCCCCAAACTTAAGTATTTATTGTCACCTTCGTCTGGGCCCGGTTAAAATTTGGCCCTAGAGCGGCTCTGCTTTCGTTTAAAAAGGCGAAGACAGAGGTTACGTCCATATGCAAACAACAGCTAGCAATAAACGGGGAGTACTTCCTCAAACTAGAGGCGAGCTTGGAAGTCGCGTAGGGTCCTTCCTCTTCGACCCCTTGACTACCTCCTCGACGATGACGATCATGACAGCATGAACGATGACAACGACGATGACGACCACGACGTGAGGACACCCCACGCTTCCTCCCCTCCCGTGGCTGGTTCTGACCAGCTTAAGATTTTTTAAAAAAAGATCATCATTCAATTTTTTTCTTTCGTTTTTTCTTTTTTAATGTTTTTTTTCTTTTTTTCTTTTCTTTTTGTTTTTTTTCTTTTCTTTTTTCTTTCTTTACATTTTCCCCACCCTTTTTTTATATTCGATTCATTTATAAAATTTCATTTAATATCCTTTTTATTTGTTATCAAATTTGTTGAGTATTTAATGCATTGTTGTAATATTACCATTTCAATATTTACTTAAATGTAGTTCATTGTTGTGGTCTGCATTTTATGTAATTAGATTTATTTAGTTGTCCTTCTTTGTAAATCAGTTTTATAACTGAATAGGATAGACGTTAAATACAAAAATAAATAAATCAATCAATCAATCAATCAAACACTCGTTTTAGAGAAGCGAAAAATATGATATTCACTTTCCGTTTAATGAATTATATGGCGATATACTATTACATGAATGCCCCCGCAAATGAAGCAATTTGACATATTTGTTTTGTGGAGTTGGCCGTTGTAGAGTGCACATCAGTTCAACCCGGTGTGACCCTCTCAGAACTCGGATCCACAAGAAGGGTTAACCAAAAACGAAGTTAATTTTGATGGTAAGCCGTATAGGCCTACGTAACTCGCATTTCGGTATCCACGAAAGGGATTTACGCATATTTTTAACTATGAATTTAAAACTTAGCTTTAAATATTTAATATTTAATTGGATGAGCGTAGCGAGCGAAACGAAGATTCCATTTCACTATAGGGCCTACACTGGAGAAAAAAATCCGCAATGATTTTTTTTCTTTTCTTTCCATTTTTGTGTGTCTGAAAACACGATTCCGGCTTAAACCGATACTCCAATCGCGATAAAACTTTCTGGAGGTCTTCGAAATCTCTTAACTTAGAACTGCCCTGTTTTTGAGCGCGATCGAAAAATTATTTCTCATGAAAAATCGCAATTTTACGATTTTTTAAAAATTTTTTTGACATATAACACCTACATGCTTCATTTGATTGTAATGATTTTTACACAGAACCTTAATTTTATGAATTCATATATTCCTGTGAAATTTGAGCGCAATCAAAAAAATATTTCTTATGAAAATCACAATTTTACGATTTTTTCGATTTTTTAAAAACTTTCTTCGACTTACAAACATGCTAAATCCGATTATAATTATTTTTCACAGAACCTTAATGTTTTGAATTCATTCATTCGTGTGAAATTCGAGCGCAATCAAAAAATTATTTATTATGAAAATTAATTAACGATTTTTTTTCGTTTTTTAAAACATTTCTTCGACTTAGTAATGATTTTTCACAGAACAACAGAAAATCTGCATATCAAATGGCATCTCAATGCACCAATTACGCTCATCCAACAACGCGTCTGAAAAAGCGTTCGTTTGCGTAGCTTCCTAGTACGTACAATCGAGTAACCCAAAGAGTTCAATTTTTCACATTAAATAAGTTTAGACCAGCTTACTCCAAAAATGAACTCCATATTGGTTTCAACCAAGGACCTCTTGACACTCCGACACAAGATTTAGTCGACTTTGGTCCAAAGAGCTTAAAATAATTGCGCTTCAGAAAGCTTTTAATCTCTTTGTGTGTTTCATTCAACAATATAGAAGGCACTGACCTAAGCCAACCGCGTATTGTTTTGTATCCATGACAGTGACACTCGTAGCACATCTTAAGTCAAACAGCAAAA